>JAQIXN010002081.1:0-13488 GCA_034698145.1 Proisotoma minuta
CGCTTTAATCCTATATGGGGCAAAGTGGTCCGGGGCAAAATGGTCCGGGGCAAAGTGGTCCGGGGCAAAGTGGTCCGTGACAGACGGACGGACGGACGGACGGACGGACAGACGGACAGACATGACCAGAGCAATAGCTCTCCAGGTATGGCGAGCTAATAATTAGCAAATATATATCCCCACTCGATAAGTTTATCAATACTTTAAATTCATTGATCACTAACAAATGGTAATTTTATTTTAGATTGGTAGTATTATTTTAATCAGTAAATAAATGGAGTCTAGCAATTTTCTAAGTTTAAGCGCCGTCGAGATGACGAAACTCTCTGTGGCGCTGCCGATAGCTCCTCAGGATCACTTGAAAACAATGAAATCCTGAAATCTTGATTATCATCATGAACTCCCCATCTAAATGGATCAATCACATCTGAATCGGCATCATCGATGTCAAGCAAATCTTCATCTATTTCTTCATCTGTTTCATCTTCGGTAATCTTAACAAAAAATAATAAGGCATATTGAAATTTAAATTTCAGTATTGAAATCTATTATGAAATACCACAATTCGCTGATTTTCCGGGACTCCCTCTAATTGATCCATAACACGTTCATAAAATCCACCTTCAGTCCAATACTTTTCTTCCAGTCTACAAGAAGTTAATTAAAAATAAATCAATGTAGTTAAATCATAAATTCGAGCTTATAAATTAGTTTTACTTCAAAACATGTTGAATGTGTCTCTCCCACTTTTCTTTTGGATAGCTTGCCATTATTCTTTCTGCTTCTCCTCTTGCAAACTCGGCAGTTCCTGCGAAATTTGAGCCTCTCACAGCATGTTTGATATCTTTCCATACATATTCAATTGGGTTAAGATCACTAGAAATTAGTTGATTAAGTATTGCTATAAGTCGGTTTTTAGTTCCAATCTACCTTATAAAATGCGTGTCTGTCTGTGACTTTTTTTGTCCGTAACGCTTTTCTGCGCAAGTCACAAGTTAAGTGAAGGGAGATGGGAGAGAGTGTGGAGAGATAGCAAACTCTTCTCACTCCCCTCTCTCGCTCAACCATCACTATAACTCAACTCCACTCCCATTTAACTTCTGCTTAAGTTTACGAGGGGTGTGGTTCATAAAAATAAATTTAATGTGAGGGTGCTTAATTCTAATTTTTTTCTTGATTTTTTGATATAAATTTCGTTCGGAAAATCGAAGGGCCGCAACGGGGCGAGGCGAAGCCTCGCCCGGGCTTTAAAACTAAGAAAAATAGACAATTAAATGTTAGAACCACACCCCCTTAAGCAAATCTCGCCGAAGGCGGGCTTATACTCTAGTGTTTGTATAATGCTTACCAATTGTAAGGAGGTAATCTAAATAGATAAAATATTGTCAGGCACTATAGCTAAATGTTTAAATTTATGCTTTTAATTTCTTTCTTACCTAACCACTTGGTTTCCAAACTTTTCTGCCTCTTTATCAACCAAATAGTAGTTATTTGAACCCTTCAATTCCTTGACCAAATTCCAGAGTTCAGGTCGACGCATTTCGGTGATTGTTTTCAGTTGCCTTCGTCTTGCCAATGGTAGATTGTCAACCAGCCAATCGTATAATTCCTGCTTCTTCCAATTAGATTTTGGGGCTTCTGAGGTGCTGTGATATGGAGCTGGGAAACGAGAAAAATTAGTGAATGTCTAACATTCCAATTTTGGAAAAGGCTAAATTCAGGTAAATACCATTGTCAATAACAATTATACATGGTCCATAATTCTCCTGAATTTGAGCGTTTAAATTTCTCCACCAAGCCATGTATGAAACGCCGTCAACGTTTTGGTGATAATCTTCAGCCACTTTGCTTTTTGATACTGAGTAAACTTTCATAGTATTTGGAACAAATCCATCCTTGCCTCCTAAACACATTCATCCTTTGAATTATTTGATTGGTAAAGAAATATTTATTACCTGCATGAAGTATTATAACTCTTGGCCCCTTTCCAACTTTTGGTGACTTAAAAGAATACAGAGATTCTTCTTCAAATGTCTCTGGATTCTTTTTTACCCAACCCTTCCCGGTTCTAGCAAATGGGTCGATCCATGTTTCATCTGAAATAACAAACATTGTTATACAAAAAGATGTCTAGTTGTAATTTTGAAATTTTGATAATTTTCTTTATCTTTAAAATTACCTGTATAAATTACGCATTTAGGATTTGGAGACTCTCTATTATGTTTCATAATTGTCAGATATTCCCATCTTCTTGCGACAATGTCCATTCGTAGAAGTATCACGGCTCGCTTGTTAATTGTTTTAAACCTGAAGCCTAATATTCGAATCATTTTTCTAAGTGACCATTTCGAACATTTGAATACGGTTAAATCTTCCCCTCTTAAGACACGCCCATCTTCTTCTTCCCTTACATCTTGAATAAGTTTCTTGTACACCATATCCAAAGTTGGCGCAAGATTTTGTTGATAAAACCCTTGAATTACTTTAGTCAGATGTTCCATCCTAAATTGATCAAATTGATCCAGCACTGGTGTGGGATGAATTCTCTTGTGGCCAGGAGTAACAATTTGATTGGATTTATGATTTTGCAAAGTTTGATACACAGAAACTGTGCCCAATCCAAGGATTGTTGCCGTTTTGTCCAGAATTGAACCTTGGAGTAAACTATTATCGTGCTCATAAACTTCTAGAAAACTTTTTGCATTGATAATTAGTTTTTGAGCAGTAGATTGCAAAGGTTGTCCAACAAAAGAAAATGGAGGCTTAAATGGTGGCTTATTACAATTATTCTGGGCTTGCGGGGTAGGGTTTGAAATCTGGAAAGACGCCATTTGCATTGGAAGACTGGTTGGTGTACATCTCGACAAACTTAAATACGGCTTTAGATTGTTTTCTCGTGTTACATCTGGTATTGGAAGATGCTGGTTTCCGTCCCCTGTCACCGACTCCCGTTTTTTAATCAGATTAAAAAAATATCCGCACTTATCTTCTGAACATGGTGCTCCAATGATGAACACGTCTTGCACATTTCTTTCAATATACGTCATCGCTTCATCGGATAAAGGCGTGGAAATGTAGGATTCTCCCATTTTGTCCAAATTTAGAATATTCAACTTTGAACGATGGTGAACTTTAAGAAGTATGACACAAAATGTTCTTTCTTCTGCTGAGGGCAACCCATTAGAAAATTCTGGAATTGTGTCAATGTCTGCAAACTTAATGTCACTTGGAACACTTTCACTACCGACAACAAAGTACAGTCTACTAACTTCTTTCGGACCAGATGCAGCTATTCGAGGTTCTAAAATCCTCCTGAATCCTTTTCCGTTGAAACTTGCCACAACAACTTGATTAATAGATTCCCCTTCTTCAAGTATCACCTCCATCAATCCTGACAAAGACACGGATTTAGGCTGCTTTACACCCTGAGGACAAACTCTGGTGTGTTCTATAAAAGAGTTATCATTTTCTGAATTTTTCATTGCCACTTCATTAATAACAATTCTGCATCCGCTAGTGTAAGAGGGAGAAGGATAGTTTGTAGTGGAGGTTAAAGGAGAATGATCTTCAAGGTTTTGGTCATCGGATCCGGTAGGGGTTTGTAAGGGAAAACTTTGATCTCTGCTAATAGTTTTTGGATCAATTGGACTATCTGAAGCAAGGGACTGATTTTCCCCGTCATCTCCATCGACCTGAAAGATTAATGATTATTAAAAAATCCTAATAATTTAAGTTTAAAGACAAATCCAAACAAATTTTGGATTATCTTTAATGAGAAATTCCGTTGAGTTACGATAATAAAGTTGTTTTCTTGATCATTTTGTTTAAATTCTTAGAAACTTTTTATAATTGCAAAAAGGCAAATGCTTTTTTGACAATTAAAAATTTTCTGATATGAAATTAAAATAAACAAACTAACCGGCCCATCTACTCCGGTCCCAACTATTTGTCTAATTTTTGAACCGCCAGCCTAAACCAAAAGAAAGCCAAAAATTAGTTTGTAATTTTTAATTCAGGTTTAATTATTAACACACCTTTAATTTACCCAACACAGGAGCTGCATAACATTGACCCTGCCACAAATCTTCCAATATAGACATCCATTTGCTCTTGTGTAAATTTTTGGGCGAAAAACTTCCTCCAGAACTAAATGCTTGAGCAAAATAAAATATCATGCTGGGTTGGAATTCCTTTGGGTAAAAGTAGAGCGACGATGTGTAAGACTTCCCGAACCAGGTTTCAAACAGATTTTTCGTTTTAATTGAAGCAAGAAGAATTGGAGAAAGATCCGGGTGAATCTTTTGGACAGCAACCAAGAACTTTTCGACTGCGTCTTGAGGTGGAATTCCTGTCATGTAGTCGACATCATGCTGTCTGCAAGCCTCATCTGTATTTAAATTTAAAAAAATCTTTAAAATAAAGACAAGAATCGCTGAAAAGTTAGGCGCTCTGGCTGGGCGCAAAATTGTAGAAAAGCTCACCCAAAGAATTGACTGGTCCACCATTGTCATCCATTTTTTCCACATCTGTCCCTGGGCCGCAATAACTGTAAAATCAAGATTTTAAATTGTTTAATTTGCAAAATTTTATTATTTCCCTCATCCGTGTTTTTCTTAATTTGTCTTGGTCAAAACATTGAACCGAATATTTTCATAGTCGAGAAGTTACTAATTTTTAATTTAATGTGCTTTATTTACTTACCGATATCCTGGAATGTGGAATTTTACTCCGCTAAATTTCTTTTTGACATTAGTGGCGTGCTCCGCTTTCATACTAGGTGTAAAATTGTCCACGTCACAAAATTTAGTTAGAAGTAGAACTACAAGAAAATACTTCAAAATCATTTTGTAATTTAAAAAGTCTTTCTCGCTTAATTTTAAAAACAGCTGAAATTTAAAATATTTATTGCCGCCAGACCAAAATTCTCAATGCTAAAATCATTGAATTTTGGATAACAAAGTACAAAATGTTTTCTATGAATAAATTCAAAACATTCAAAAAACAAAAAAGAAAATTATGAAAACGCAAATTTTAGTGGGAGTGGCTGTGGGTGTGGTTGAGCATTTTTTTTTGTCCAAATTTAACTGCCCTTTGTAAGATGCTTCAAACGATACCCCACTTGCTCTGTCATGTAACAAATCAAAGCATGAGCGTTTTTGGGGGTGCGGTTTCAGATGGGTGCGGCCGCACAAATTTTTGGACTTTATTTTGGATTAAATTTTATCGAGACCTTTCGATCGACACCCCACTTGCCATATTTTGAATCATAATTAAATTTCCAATGGGTGTGGCTGCTGATGGGTGTGGCCCTGGGAAACTTATTTTTTAATGTTCCTGAGTAGAATTAAATTAGATGTTTCTTAAAACACCTTAATTTGGTTTGTAAAATTAGCTAGGTGGGAAAATTATGTAAAAGGGGTTTAGGGGGTGTGGTTTTTTGTGGGCGTGGTTTTGAGAAATATGCTTAATATTTCTAGTCAGGACTTTGCATTACCTTTCCAAAGAGGTGGCACATGACTAGATAAATTGCAAAAAAACGGGTTTGGATAAGTGGGTGCGGCCTTTAGGGGGTGTGGTCAAAATGCGTGAATGCAATTTTAACTCTCCAGGAGCAAACAAACAACTTCCCACTTTTGAAATTTTTGAAATCGATCAATTTATGGGATTTTTGGATAAGACGGAGGTCTTTCTACCTCTTTCAGCCACAGCAACTGTACATCCTACATTCCTGCACCCTACATTTGAAAATCAATCGCTCCTATCAATCAATCAATAAATCGGTAATCGCTCCTACATCCTAGTTCATGTTGTAAAATTATTCCTGTTTTACAGAAATTTCCTTATCCGATAAGTATTAAATAAACAAAGCAGTGTTAATGTAGCCCGAGTCAGGGATTTGTATCTCTCTAAGTACAATATTTTTAACCTAACCTACCCTAAACATCAAACATTTGAAATAGGCAAACCCGTGCTATTTTTCGCAAAATTCCTATCACAGAATTCATTAGAGAAATTTTACTAGGGGATCCGAGACATTATAATAATATCATCTCAAAATATGTTTTATATCCGTCAAATATAATTTGAGAGAAAAACCCTTTTTGTTGTCATACCGTATTTTTTTGCGATTTTGGATTCCCATTTGAATATTTTTTCATGAAATCAGTTTGTATGTATAGACCCAAGGCATCATTCTAAACCAATTTTGATCAAATTCGATCCAAATTTAGTCTTTGAGATTTTCACCCTAAACGGCTTGACCGATTTTGCCAATCTTTGAACTCGATTCCTAAATTGAAACACGTGTGCAAAAACATTTGGGGGCGATCGGTTAAGCCGTTTGGCCCCTATTGTGTTTCGGACAGACAGACAGACGGACAGAAAGACGGACAGACAGACGGACGGACGGACACGATGGTTACATAAGCCCTGACTCGGGCTAAAAAGTAGTAATGTAATAATTCGTTTAATTAAATTTGAAAGTTACTAAACCACGATGAGGCATATAATGGCATATATGTATTTATAAATGCTTTGTTTTCTGCAATATTTAGAAATGAAGAGACTTGCTCATCTGTTACAGTGTAAAATCAAAGATGCGTGGACCGATTTTGAGCTGGGAGGAGTATTGGCCAAAAAGCTAAATGTGAAATTCTCTATTAAAAGGGTGCTTATTCACAAAAAGCCAATTTGGCGACCTGAAGTTAATTAAATAGCCCAGAATTCGAAATTAGATTCAGCTCGATCCGTAAGCTGGAGAGATAAGGTTTGGAATATTGAATAAAATAATTAAAATCTCTTATTAGGATAAATTATAAGTTGTGTTGGCAATTTTGACACATTTTTGATTATTAATTTTGAATTTAGATTTGATTATAAATTATAAATGTGAAACATTTTGACACACACAATTTTTTCCAATTTTTATAAAAATTCACCGGTTTGCCATTTAGCAGAAATTGGTTTTTACCATTTTGTCTCACTTCTTTTTCAATGGCTCTGTGGCAAAAGTGCGAATTGTGAATAAGCACCCTTTTCATATTTTTTGGATTTTTTCCGGGCCACACCCCCTATCAATACTAAGCAATACTGCGCCGTGACATTTTGACCAAGAGGGAAGACATTGAGGTTTTTTAATCCTCGAGCGCAACTAATAATGACAGTTAGAAGAGACCCATTAAAATGATCTTGAACGAAATTATTAGCTCGCCATGCCTGGAGAGCTATTGCTCTGGTTATGTCTGTCCGTCAGTCTGTCCGTCTGTTTGTCACGGACCATTTTGCCCCGGACCACTTTACCCCGCCTTGATGCTATATGGGGGAAAGTGGTGCGGGGTCCGTGACAGACAGAAAGACAGACAGACATGAACATAGCAACAGCTTAAAAAAAGGCCCCTTTTTATTTTTTCCCTAAATTCCTCATAATTTCCCTTTGTGCATGTTTTTTTACTACTTACTTACGAAGTGGAAAGTCAATATTTGCGGAAAGAAAACCTTCCTTTAATTTATTGACAAATGGAAGTCCTTCCATTTTAATGAATTAACTGATGTGAATACAACGCAGTACCACAGTTTAAGACATATTTCTTTTTATCACATAGCAATTTAAATATCGAATTTCAGAGGAGGTTGTGATAATATTAACATTTTTGTTATTTTTAAAATTCTTTCGCAGTATGTTTATCTCATGTCAAGGACATTATTATGGATGTTTCTGATTGAGATCTTGCTTTGTTTATGCTAGAAATGGTTCTGGATATTTTTAAATCAATCCTCCACTTAACTTGTCATACTTGTTGTGAATACGTGACAAATGGCTTTTTAAAGATTTTCAACCTCCCTTCTTTCCACCCCTCTTCGCAATTGATTTCCCTTCCGGAATTTCCGGTGTGGTTGAGTAAGCTGTCCCCACTTTTTTGACACTTCTTCCGTATGCAATGTGCCCTGCACAGAAGTAATTAGGCATTTTGCAAACATCAGCATCTGTCAGGCCGAGAAAGCCAAGACAGTCCTGAAATGACCAAATTTATTATCAACTTTATGATATTAAAATTCATCATTAAATTTATCATAAGTCGTACCGAGTGGACCCACTTGTCGCATTTTTGCTTCCCGTCGCCGGTGCACCCCACCCAGGCTGACTCGAAGTTAATAAAATCTTTTGTGACAGGCTCGCTCCCACAGAGGGTGCATGAACCAGGCTTCGTGACCCTCTTTTGTGGGGAAAACGGAGTGGCCTGAAATTTATTGTTCAAGTATTAAATGAATATTCATGTAAATAATAATGTAGGTTATCGGGATCCCCGTCGGGCCGACATATTCTGATGGGAAGTAAACCTTCGCACCAGTTTTGACTGTGTATTCTTCAATTTTTATATAAATTTAATTGAGATATAATGGTCTTTAGATAATAACTTAACCATTAAAGTTGGGAATTACCCTCTTGCAGAGGTTCTCCACGCTTCTATTAGCACAATGTGTCCTTCTTTCATTATGGGTCTTGATTTCTTTTAGTTGATAGTCTTGTCCACTAGGGCTCT
The DNA here is from genome assembly GCA_034698145.1 of Proisotoma minuta. NCBI lineage: Eukaryota > Metazoa > Arthropoda > Collembola > Entomobryomorpha > Isotomidae > Proisotoma > Proisotoma minuta. The sequence continues at coordinate 8,541 of JAQIXN010002081.1, forward strand.
TATTTTCTTCCCCTTCCTTGTCTTCGTGGTCGTCAGATCGTCGTCGGATTCCTCTGGGGTAACAAATTCCCCATGACCCTCGGGTTGAATATTTACTGGCAAAGAAGACCCAGAAGCTGCTTTATCTCTGGCGTCTTCTTCGTCACTGCCCCTCCCACTTGCGCCACAACCAGGAGCTAATACTAGCATGATTAGACTTTTGAAATTGAGCATGATTAGTCAAATTGATACTGAACGTCTGTCTCAGTCTCAAAATGTGGCTCATGCAAATTTTCTCTTCAAAAATAAAAAAAGAAAAAAATTCCCTTTGTTCTTACCGGAAAAAAATTCCTCAAAGAAAAAGTGCTCTTCAAATGTCCACGAGCAAGCTTCAGGACAATTCGTGGAGTCAGAGCGTAAATGGGTATGAATTGCGCTTCTACTCCGCGAGTATTTTTTACACGAGAATATTTACAACGAAAGTAGCGCGTTGTAATTTTTCCTGGGCGTGTGTTAACTTTGGGGTGTGAGGGGGGTGTGAATTTGAAATAAGACCCGAGAGAATCATTTATTGACCACCGCCACACGATGTAACGGAATGTCAATGGTTTCTGTCTGGGGTCGAGATGTACTCTTGCGATTGCACGGAATAACTTGGGGAATTTGGGTTTCCTGTTTTTCAGATCTTTTCATTTTTACTTGTAATTTATTCTAGGTGGGCATGATTTAGCTTTCATCCTGATTCTTGTCCTTTGTTGTTGTCTTGATATTTGCGGACTATTTGGATGCATATTTGGAATCGTTCTGCAGATCGGTAACCATATGTAAAACTTCTCTAGTAGTCTGTGTGTGCGTCATTAAAGCTAATCTGGTAATGCGAGGTGAAAGTTTGCGATCCTGATTCCATTCACACTGTGCAGTTCTGACAATATTTTACTCGCCATGTACTCAAGTTGGAACGAAGTTGGCAGATGAGAATATGTGTGACTTCTGCTTGTCAGAAAATGTAGGAACAAAGATGCAAGCGTAATATAGAGACCGCATAAGCAATAGAAAAATGGAATCGGTTTAGGTTTCAAATGTTGCTCTGGTTCTTGTGGGTTAAATCTTCTCAGGTTTGCCTCTAATTCTTCTTTTTCCCTTGCACGCGCACGCGAATTCCTTAAGTGATATGTGATATCCTCATCCGTGAAACAGTAAACTCTACAACTTTTATTTATACATTTAAAGAACTTTGTGATCACAGCTTGTTGAGATGCAGTTAAATTTGGGACTTTTATTGGAAAGATAAATTTAATTTGTAATTATAGATTATATATTATATAATAATATAATTATAATTATAATTATAATTATATAATTATAATTTATAAATTTGGGAAAGATGCATTATAGTTGTATCACTCTACCAGATTGTGTTGGCGTGTCCATCTGAGTAAAATTTGTGGAAGGACCGTTTTCTTCTTCTGATGTTATGCCTCCTTGGGAAATTATTAGCCAAGGATCAATTTCTGTGGTTTGATTAAGTGTATCTGCTCTTGGGATTTTTCGGTTCTCACGAAAGAATTCCGAGAGAAATGGAGGCTTGATTTGGTGCAGATGAGTCATCAAAAGTTTTTTTTTTGTTTCTAAGGTTTAAATTAAGTTTTAACAACTGTTATTTTTAGTTTTCAAAATCAAAAGGCAAGTCGAAACGAGAGGAAACATTGTAATGATGAGGTTTTGTTGTTGTTGGGCATTGTAATGTAATTGAGGATTGTAAAGTTGGGCAATCTCTACCGTCCCCTCAAACCCTCATCCCCACAAACAAAGTGGGTGTGGTCTGTTTTTAGATGTTACATCAACTTTAAAAATTATGTTCACCATTTTTTGACAATAACAAATTATTAATAATATTATAAATCCACATCTACTGGCCAAAGTTCACAAGAAAATGAAACATTTGCGTTTTATACTTTGTGTATAAGTTCATTTATATATGTTTTTGGGAAACTCAAATCATACTTCGGACGGAATTAAGCTACAAAATTTTAAAGCAAAATCTCACGATGAATATTAATGTATTTTAGTGTATTTTAACCAAAAAAATATAAAGATGCATTTTTAAATTTAAAAAAAAATAAAATTCTTGAACTCTCTAAAATATGTTTAAAATAAAAATTAAAAAAATTAAAAAAAATGCTCACGTTCCCATGTCACTTCGTCTCCAATCAGACGGTCCCTTTTCCGTTTCCTTGATTCCGGTTCAGGTTCATCTTCAGAGTTTCCATCTTCAGAGCGAGCAGAGTCTTCAGCTTCAGTTTCTGTGGAAATGGGACGTTCAGAAGGTGTAGGACTACCCTCTTCAGAAGATGAGTCAAATTCAAGATGGGGGGGAGGTGGGGGTGTCATGGATCTCATGGATGCCGATCTGATGGGTTTGCCTCCACCGATAATGTTGAAAAGTAATGTTAAATAATTGTTATAATTGGTAATTTAATTTTGACTAATTCAGTGTTCGTAACAAGATTTTGAAAAATAACAAATTAGAAAATGCAGAAAATTCAATTTTTGTTATCTTTTAAAACTGTTTTTATTTCCTTGTGATTTTAAATATTATAATTCTCATTTCTAAACTTGCAATCATGAAAAGAGGAATTTATTTTCATGATCGTGAAATATGTTTTTTGTTTCAACTCAACAACTTTATCAAGAAGAAACGTATTTGCTTCATGAAAGGAGTCCCGGTTTCTTTCAGAGCCCAGAAACAGAAAAACTTCCTTCAAATATATATATCAAGAGGCAATTTAATTCTAAGAAAGATCAGTACGTTAATGTTTCAATAGTGAACAATCTATACATATTTCGTGTATAATCATTATCGTTTTCATTTGTTTTATAAAAATTATTAAAGTTACTTATTAGCCCCGACTTAAAGTGTCCTTACTTATTAGTAAGGACACTTTCTCCAACACTTTCTCCAAGCCTCACAGCAACTGGAAAGTAGGTGGGTTCATTTTTTTATTCAATTTGTGTTGTTAAAAATTCTATTTAATATTTATACATTCATAGGAATCAGCAGCTTACATGGATCAGCAAATTGGCAGAGGACGGAGGCGTGGAATGCACTGAATGCTCCGAATAAGACAGTGACGAAGAGGTTGGTGGGCCAGTTGGGAATGGGGGTGGGGTTTTGAAAATTTAAGTACATATTAAAGTAAAATTGGTTGGGTCACAAGCCAAAAAAAAGATGAAATTGACCAAGGAAATGTTCGGCTTTTCATATATGTTAAACAAGATGAGCCGGAATTCATTTGTTTGAATGCTGAGGACTCTGAATGCTGAATATAATTAGTTATGGGAGAAAGCTGTAAAGCTTTCTTCCCAACAATTATATTTTGTATTAATTATTTAATTTAAATTTACTTTGTTTAAATTTATTTTTTTTAAATTTGTTTTAATTAAGGACCAATTTAACTGACTAATTTTGTTTTAATAGGACTGATTATATTTTATAAAATTAAAGCTGAAAGTGTCAATGCTCAAATCACCCCATTGGTTAATTCTGCTTCAATTATTGATTGATAATTATTTTAAATGGAGTGTGTGTTAAGAGTTTCAAGAGCGTACTAATTTGTTAGTCTTAAAGTTTTAACTTTGTCTGGAAATTTTGACCTGCAAGAATAAAAGGTTCATATTGAAACAATAGCGGTGATTAGACTTATGTTATAAAGGTCGTGTGAACTCATGCAGTTTAAATTTAGCATTTGAAAAAACAGTGATAGTGGAGCAAGAATTTATTTGCATTAAGAGCAAGAATGATATCATGCATAAAGTTTTAGAACAGGAGAATTTAGCCAGACCAAAGATGACATAAATCAGAACCCAGATTTTCCCTTTTAAGCTTCAGCTTAGCAAATATTAATTTAGCATTTAATTTAATTTAAATTTAAGGATGACATTGTTTATTTATTTATTTTTCTCTTTGCATTAAGTTGATAAGTTGGCAATATTTAAAATTTACAATGCAAATTTAAGTTTATTTGATATATTTTTTTTCACCAGAAAGCGAGCAAAAGAAAAAGTAAAATAGACATAAACAAATAATTCTATATAAAAAAGTTCTAAATAATTATGAATTAATTTTTAAATTCATAAAAGGAGGAAAGATGAGAAAGTTTATGATGAAATTTATTGAAAACTTGCCAAGAAGATGACATCTTATCCTAATCTAATTCGTTGGAAAGATGGAAAACAGCTGCTTTCACTATTTTCACTTTAAAGGTCATCAGTGCTAAAAACAACAATTTATTGAAATGTAAAATTATGAAGTATATAAATTTTGAAAAATTATTTCAAACAATCAAAAAACAAATTTCAAACATTTGGTAAAAAATTTCTATTTCAGAGAATTAACATTTATATATTTGTTCAGGTTTATGATAAATATTTACCTGTCAGTATATGAAGGGCATAATTTGGAATATTGAGACCTACTCGTTTCAGTCTCCGTGTCTGACGAGGAGGGAGACAGATAGGGCCGACTCCGATTTGCTTGAAACTTGGTGTACGTAATTTTCGTGACACCAAACGAAAATTTTGAACTTCATAGATCGCAATGCCTTAATGCGCCTGCGCTAGAGGGCGCCAAAACTTGGGATTTTCAGAGAGTAATAAAACCTTACTGTTTTTCATTACCCCAACATTTGGGGCATCGTTAGAAAGGTCTTGTCATGTAGAAAAAGAAAATGCATGGTTTGTGGGGTCGGATGTCAAAGCGTAAAATTTTATAGGTTACACTATTGGGCCAAATCAAAATTTTCGGCCAACCCTTATGGGAAAAATTCCATCCGCCTCTGGGGTGATAGCATAGCTCAAAAAATCAAGCATAAAATCTAGTTTAAGGAACAAAAAAAATTAGCTGCCCCAATTCATATCCGGCGGGAATATTTAAATTTAAAGTGGCAAAAAATAATGCACGATTTGTCTG
>JAQIXN010002082.1:0-13485 GCA_034698145.1 Proisotoma minuta
GGGGACTATAGAGAGGGCCCTTGCTCAGGTTTCTTCTTATCAGTGGGCGAGCTGTCCGTCCTTGCATAAATTAAAAAACTCTTTTCGTCCATCACTTTCCATGCAGCTCTGGTACAAACATCTCCAAAACATTTTTGATGCATCTTCTTTGCATAAAACATCATTCTAAAATTCTAACAATGTTATCGGCCTTTGGCTTTGCCCTTATCTACCATCAAGGCATCAAAACCAAAATTTTCAAGGAGAAAAAGTCATTTATCTTCTGGTTGTCGTTTAGAGCAAACTAAAACAAAGCAGCGCATTTTATTTTTTTTTATCCGTTTTTAATCCGACGTTTTAGGATCCCAGTAAATATTATGAGTCGGCTTCGTGGGGCAGTTGGCATGCGAGGGGGACAAGGAAGGGGGGCCTTCGAACCAGACGATAGTGCAGACGACCAGTCGCCCACTCACGTAAGTGTTTTATTTTCAACTCATAAATCTTCTAAATTATTGAACTTTTTAATTGATTTCAATTCGTTTTCCAGGCTCAAACTGTTCAAAGCCATGACTCCCCAGTTCATGCCCCAGATTTAGTTGGAAACGATTCCCCACCCCTTGGAATGGGAAGAGGAGCTGCCACCGGACGTTTTGAATCACGCCGTGGAATCGGAAGTTATCCTGCAAGAGGACGCGGGTCATTTGCCAATTTCCCCGAGGTCACAAACCCTGAGACTGAGAAGCCAAAGCCAGCCACGCCCAGCAGGAAAGTAGTCAAGGCGGAGGGGACTACAGGCAAGGAAATTAATTTGCTTACAAACTACTTCCAAGTTCTCAAAGACGAAGAATGGACACTGTACAAGTACACTGTGGAGTTTTACCCGGACGAGGACAATGTCAGAATTCGAAGAGGGCTTCTTAGGACACAACAACACCTTGGGAGATTCATTTTCGATTCTACTCTATTCTACACGGCCCACCGTGTCGAGGAGAATAAAGAAGGGAACTTAATCTTCAATGTAACTAAAAACGACGGCAGCGTCACTAAAGTCGTCATGAAATTCATCAAGGCTGTTGAGTTTGGTGATCCAATCTATATTCAATTCTTCAACATCATGGTCCGAAAATGCATGAACTCTTTGGGACTGGAAGAAATTGGAAGGGGTCACTTCGATAGCACTAAAGCCATCGATTTCCATGCTTTGAAAATACAGCTTTGGCCAGGTAAGTTTTTTTTAAAAAAAAAACAACATATTTCCAATTATTATTTCAGTTTCCAATAATTAAAACCGATTTCAATTTGTTTGTTTTTATTTGTTGATTTCAGGGTTCTTAACAGCTATAAACCAACACGAGAATGACTTGCTATTAAATGTTGAGATCACTCACAAAGTTCTTCGGACCGAGTGCGTTTTGGGGGCGATACAAAGTGCGAGATCAAATTATCGTGGGCGGAATTTTGAAGAGCACATCAACACAACATACAAGGACGCCATTGTGATGACCAACTACAATCATGCAACTTATCGTATCATTGAAGTAGACTTTAAGGCAACGCCATCAAACACTTTTAAGAATAAGAAAGGTGAAGATCTACCTTTCGATGTGTACTACAAAGCAAAGTATGGGAGAACAATTACAACACGAGATCAGCCTCTACTAATAGCAAAGCCAACGAGAAAGCCACCAAAAAGATTTCAAAAAGACGATGAAGACTACAATGTGATCCTTCTGCCAGAATTCTGCTTGTTCACAGGACTTTCGGACTCGATGCGACAAAATAATTCACTAATGAGAGAACTCTCGGGGTATCTACAAATGGGACCATTCAATCGAATCAAAGCAATCAATGAATTCATGGGCAGATTAATAGAGAAAACAGAGGTAGGACGGTACAAGTAATAATTATATCAATGGTTTGTAAATATGTGGTTATTATATAATGATTTTTACTTTTTTAATTAGCTTATCGAAGAATTACGGAGCTGGGGGCTTCATTTTAACACTAACCTGCTTACAATCAACGGACGGGTCTTACCGAAGGAAACTATTCTTTTTGCAAATGGGAAGGAGACTCCAAATGATCAAGCCGATTGGACTAAAGCTTTTAGAAGTAATTAAAACATTTTGTAGAATCATAGTAGTCTTATAAACTTATTTTCCATTTTGTTTTCTAGATTTAAAACTTTTGAATGTAAACACAAGTTTGGATAATTGGGTCTTGATGGTGCCTCAGAAAGATGTACAACAAGTAGATAACTTGGTGAAAACAATGCAAAAAGTTTCAAATCCACTTGGATTTCAAATCAAAGCTCCCAAAATATTGTAAACTATATATATATACATATATTAAATCACCCATTATAGACAAAATTTTAATTGAGCTTTTTGTGTGTTTTTTTTGCAGGATTCTTCCCGACTCAAAATCCCAAACCTATGTTCGAATTCTTGATGAGGAAGTACGGGACAAAGTATCGAAGCTGCAATTGGTGTTTGTGGTACTGGCAACAAATTCTAGCCAAGTTTATTGTTGTGTCAAAAAGCGACTTGTAGTGGATTATGGAAGTAAGTGCATTTTATTACACATTTTTTTTGTCATTGCATTGCTGCTAACTGTTTAATTTATAATTATTTATTTTATTTAGTTTCATCACAATGTTTTCTGGCAAAGAACATGAGTTCAAAAGGTTTAATGTCCATTGCTACAAAGTTGACGATTCAAATGTGCACAAAGTTGGGAGGTCAACCATGGACAGTCAAACTCCCTCTCAAGAGTCTAATGGTGGTTGGAATTGATTGCTACAACAATGTTTCTGGGATGGTGGCATCAATTAATCAGCAAGTAACAAAGTTTTTTAGCACAATTTCCACTTCCAAGACTCCAGGCGATCTAATCAAAAATCTGTGCAGTGATCTCGAGAGTAAGTTAACCACAGATTATATACATACTTATTTTAGCTAAATATATAAATAATGTTTATTTCTTGTTTTGTTTGTTTTCATTTTCAGAATGCTTGGAAGCGTATAAAGTGGCCAATTTGGAGCTTCCAAAAAGAATTGTAGTGTATCGAGAAGGAAAAATTGATCGTGATGGAGCTGAAGTCAAAACAGAGACGGATAAGTTATTGGTATGATAATTTTCAAAATTATTTTATACAAAAGTTGCTTAATAGAATTTGTTTTATTTATTTTAGGAGGTTATTTTGTGTTATTACAACCAAGAGGGGAAAGATTTGCCAGCACCAAAACTCACATACATAATCGTATCCAAGAAAATCAACGGAAAATTCTTCCTAAGCAAGGGTCCAAAATCACTTGAGAATCCCCCTCCTGGAACTGTTGTGGATACAGATATTATTTTAAAGAATAGGTGATTTGCATTAGATTGATTTTAATTTTGTTATATGTACAAACTTTGATATTTTTTTTTCTTTTTTGTAGACATCAATTTTTCTTAACGTCTGCCGTTGCTCGTCAAGGAAGTGTGGCTCCATGCTGCTACATCGTGGCCTATGACGATGGGGGATTGGATGATGACAAGCTGCAAATTCTAACCTACAAATTGTGTCACATGTATTTCAATTGGTCTGGAACGGTGTCAGTACCAGCTCTAGTCCAATATGCACACAAGTTAGCACAACTCACTTACGTAGCTTATGAGGGACTACCTGCACACAACAATTTGTCACATTTACTTTTTTACCTATAATTTTTGTTGACTTTTTTTGACAACTGTGTTAAAAGCTTCTAATGTATTTCAACTTTCTTAATTTATAATGGACTTGCCACAATTTTGACTTGAATTTTGTATTCTTTTTAATTAATTAGTATTTACAAGCCTAGTCAGTTTTGTGATATCATTTAGCTCAAAGTTTAGCTCAATAAATAAATATCCTGTCCTAACAGGACCTAAAATACAATTTTATAATTCATTTATTGTTTTGTTTTTATCTGGTTTGCTTTTCAAGTTATCAATATTATTGTTAGCCCTCATTTTTGTATTGGAAAGTAGAAAGATTCATACATTATTTCCCAAGTGTACCAGCATTCTAAAATATTTATTGTCATTTGTCTTTCTTGCAAAATTTATTTCCACTTCTACTTTGTGAAAATAATGAGTGAGCGTTTTCTCCAGATTCTTTTCACTTTCTCCGTTCATGTATTAGCATACATACTTGGAATGCATAGAAAATAGATAGAAGCTCATGAATTATATAAACATCCAAGTTTCACAGCATTTTTAGACGTTTAAATTTGCATGATTGTTCATGTTCGTGAATTTCGTGATAAAAATTATGGATGTTTAGTTTGCTCGTGTGTGCAAAAATGGTTGAAAGTAGAGTGTAATGGTTAGTTCACATGTCAAAGACTCGCTGCTTAACATACGTCCAGCCACACCCATCAACACTACATTAGCAAAGCCTCAAATTATCATTACCATTTCCACGTGCAATAAAATCATTTCATGTTCATCACTGCTCTTCATTCAAAGTCTCGTGCATTCTTTTCTTTTAGAAATCAGAATTAAATTAGAGCCTCCAAAATTGAGCCATGTATTGTTGGAAGAGGAATTTAATTTGTTGTGCAAAATTCAGTACAATGAAATTCTTTCACGCCACTTTAACTTGAAAGAGGACAAAGGATTATTGTGCAAAGAACAAAAAGAAGAAGTTTATAAAGAATTGTGTAAAAGACAAATATATAAGTGTGAATAGTTTCATCATAATTACAACTTTCTCAAAAGAAACTTTACAAATAATAATTGTAATCCCAGCTCAACTCTGTCATGTTACATAACTTTATGAAACTTTATATTCTTATGTTCTCAATTCTCGTCAAAATTACAGTTTTCAGAACTCAAATTGTTAGAATTTATACAAAAGTTTTATTGCAATTTGTTCAATTTGCTCCGAAATGATAGTAATAGTTATTTTTCTTTGGTCGATTTGACGAATTATCGCTAAAATGGTAACACTGCTTACTTATTATTGGCTGTAAGTATAAAACGGGAAGAGAACAAAGTTCCCCTCGCGTAGTGCAATAGGAATATCGACCCAGGCCTGCGGATAGAAAGCAAACTTTCCCTTCAAATCCTTCACAAATAATATTCCAACCCAAATTACATAACTCCATCGGAGTGATGATTTGAGAAATCTAAGCGAAAATAATTTTTTTTTTATATGCATCCACTTCTTAAAATAAATTTACAATCGATGCATGTTGTAGTTTAAATATCTAGATGATAGATAGACACTAATTGAGTTCCGGAAGTATTAGTCCACCACGTTTGTTTAATTTATGCTAAACAAACGTGTCTAATAAAGAGCATTTGTTGGATCATCAAACTTTTTTTTTCTCTCCTTTTATTTCATGGCGTGCGTGCGTTAAAAAAGATAACACGCCGGATAAAACTACCACAGACGAGCTTATCTGATTTGGTGGACTAAAGGGAGAGTTTTTGTTTACAGATATGCCACTGGATAGGTGAAGGAATAATATGTATATGTTGTAAGAATTGCATAAAGAGCCATTAGCCGCAGTCGGCTTAACTACTTTTCCCTAACGTGGGCTTTGGTCTGAAAATGAAACCTCACACGAGTGGTAGGTATATATGTATAATAATAAGATGGAATTGAGTGGAATGGCTTTGGAATGACATGCCACAGCTTTTTTCTTAAAACACTAAAATACTCTCATGCTTATTGTCTATATGCATACCTATAAAATCTACCCGTCTTTTCAAACCCGCTAAAGTTGAATGAATCCGAATTCGGGGAGTTAATAAAGTTAGCAACTCTCCATTTCTTGCTAAACGTTATTTTTGTCGTAAAAATGGCTGAAAGAAACAACAAGTGTAAGTGAGGAAAGATGGACTTGATTTGATCAAGCTCAATCTCCACTCTGCTCCTATTTATGTACATCACTCATCATTCTGCAAATAAAGTGAGACAAGTGAAGTGGTTGAAACATGAGTGGTTAATCCATCTCTTGATCCAAACAAAACACTCTTTGTACGTAAGCAATCCAATTCAAGAGATTGGATTTTAATTGAAAGGGAAAATGGAATTATTGGTCCATTCACAACTCGAGTGTTTTTTGATTGATCACTATATAAAAGGGAGAAAGTGACAAGTAAGACAACTTTATTTCAGTTTCGAAGACATATTAAATTAAATTAAGCCAAAAACTTTCTCAAGTCTTCTGCATATTTTATTGGCAGAGTTTGCACCTGTGCCTGACTTTGGTTTCCTGATTTTAATCAGCCCATGCATGAAACCCAGTTAAGTGTGGGTTGTGCTATGATCTTATGCGAGATTAGATAATTTAATTGTATACTATACAACTTTTTGAAAGGAACTAAAAGTTGGAGGAAACCACGATCTATGGAATTGATAGCTTATACCAACCAAAGTATTTGCATATACCACTATTAATGAGATTTTCAACAAAAGCAATAATATTGATATTTAACAATTTATGAATAAAATGGTCGTTGATGCGTTAGAATTGTTTAAATGATCACACCATTTCTAAATGCCCTTGAGCCTAAACTTTCTCCATTTGATTGTTGCAGATATATATGCGGAAGGGAGTTACATTATACGTAGGTATCTTTTATGTACCAAGGCTAGTTTCTCTAGTCTCTGCTGCAGTATTCTTTCTCTGTAAAAACTTGGAAACTTGGATTCCTTCGCGATTGTGGCTACTCTACCCAAGTCGACTTCCAAAGTAGGCTACTTTCTACATATATCTCTATCTTTCCCTTCGTAGACCTACATAGTAGCAGTCTAAACTGAGTCCTCGGTCGGAGTTCACTACATGGAGTGAAAGTATCTTGTTCTCCTGCATAGATATTATATAGTTGGAATTCATCCGCAGAGGAGTCCGTACGTCCTTACAAAGTTCTCCTCGTCACTTCCCGTACCAAGCCAACATCCGAGGGAAAACACAACACAGGGTCATATATATATATATATATGCACAGTATAAAGATAAGCAGTTGGTACTTTCTCCAGTTTCTCTGTCGTGGACTGAGTGAAAGTGGTTTGGTTTGGTGATGGAGGTGGCTGCTGCTCCTCCTGCCACTGGACCACTTCTAAAGTGAAACTCTGGATGGGAAGGGATCTCATGTAGCATGCACCACTTTCACTTCAGCCCTCCGTCGAACACCAACACAGCCCAATTACATCCCCCAAAAACTGATCAAATTGGATTCCCTAATGAGACTGACGCAGTGCTGGAGAAATAATATAGTAATCATCAGTGCTTTCAAATACAGCTATAACAGTAAACAAAAGGCCTTCTTATATTCCTATTAACTTAACGAAGCAGTGCTCATTAATTATTATCATTATTAAGCAAGTATTTTAGTAGAGAAAGTGAAATGACGTATAGTTAAATGTATTATAAAACTTTACAACGAAATGGAAGTGAGCTCATTCATTCACTCGGCAAAAAATGAGCAAAAAACAGTTTGAAATGAAGCACATTTTTCCAGTCTGATAATTGAGCCGACGGAAAATTTCAAGATGCGGGGCGAAAGTTTTGAGGTAAGGAACAATTCATTTTACATATTCTGTTTTATTCTTTAAAATAAAACAAGTGAGCTGGGTTGTTATTCTTTGAAAGCAGTAAAATGAGAGTGGGCAAACATTTGGGTGAGAGGAGAGCAAATGTGTGTGTGGACATAATAATGTGTATATATACACAAGTAAGGATTTTACGTATGGGTGGGACAATGGACGGTAGCAGTAACTTTCTCTTTCATCCTCTCACCTGCCTCAGTCCAGTTCAACTCTTTCCTTTTATTGCTCCTAAGCCTCTTTTTATCCTCAAATATAATTTGTTTACAGAGCATTACTGTCTCATTGTTTGCATTGTATTGTCTGGAGGACAATTAATGGATTTGGTATTTGGCAAACTTTGACATTTTGCAGAGAATGGAAGGATTACTTTAGGGTACTTTATCTATTTTAGAATTAAAAGGAAATTTGGAGAGTGGGTTTGGAGATGAGACATTTCCACCAGTCAGTATAAATAGCCTTTAATAGGATTGGGCAGCAAAGCAAGCCACTTGACTTAAAGTGAAATGAGATCAGAGCCAATTCTTGTAGACATCAAAATACGGAAATGTAAAGAGGAGAGAGGACGTGAGCTGGAAATGACTGAACTTTCATCTCCATTTCACCTTAAACTGTCAATTTCAGAAAGAGAAAGCAACCATTTCATCTTTTATTATTTTGCGAAAACTTTAGATAAACAACATTTTCAAATAACACCTATATGTTGAAAGAAAATGTATATTTAGCTGGATAAAAAATTGCAAATTTTAATGAAACTTCAACTCAAACTGAATTAGAAATTCAAGCAAATGGAGGAATATCTCCGAGTGGTACAACCCTGATTGATATATAAAAATACGAATGACGACACTAAGCCTATTAGTACTGCATTTCGACTTCAGATACATAAGTATATAAAAATGACAGGTGTGGCTGTTCTCACTACTCAAAATGAAAAATGAGTTTCACGACTTTTCCAATTTATTTCAACAAGCTTTGCTTTAATTCCTTCAACTTTTGATGTAATACCCAAACGGAGAAAGTTTTGTTTTGTCACTGCATGAATATTATAGAATAAAGTTAATTCCATTCATTTTCCATTTTCCCTTGCTCGGTGGAAAGGGTTAGCAAGACCATTAAATAGAGGAAGAATTCGGTCAATAAAAGTGTAGGTCATCTATTACAGCTGCTTGCTCCAAAAAGTTAGTTTTGTAGGTAGGCAAAGACAGTTGTGTGTCTCTTTATGTACCCAGAGAGTTTTGTTGTGTTCACTGCTTTCTCTGCGAAGGGAAACCATAAATTTGTTTTATATTTATGAACTGAAATTGCCTTTTTTAACAGACACGGTGGTGAAAGTGAAGTGAAACTACCTAACAACTTTATGTAATTTACAAGTCTTGTGTTGTGGTGGTTGATTACTATTTATTTATATTGTGAGAAACAAGGGTGTTTTTTAAAAAGCAGTCTTTTCTCCCTATAAAAGGCATGGGATTTATTCACCCACCTAAAAAGTACTACTATAAATATCCCATGCAATAACTTGCCATGTAATGTGTTGACCTCTCATGTCAGTTTTCTCTGGGTTGCGAGCTTCTAATAATAATAATAACGTTTTGTATAGAATTTCCCATTGCCGTCACTTCTCTAGTATAATGATGCCTTTGTATGTGTATTCAATCAGAAAAATTACGCAGAGGTAGGTAGGAACATGTTTGATAAAGTAGCATCGATTGAGCCGACACAACACATGAAATTCATGTCATGAATGACAAATGTCGGTTAGAAAAGTTAAGGTGTTTGCTTCCTTCCCTCCATGTAAAATGCATTAGTTTGGTTTATATGCTCTTATGTGTGAGCTCCATATTCCCATATTTTCTTTTTTGATGACTCGATTTTCAAACAAAATTAGCAAATAGCACGAATAGCATCAGAATAGAATATATAATGGGGATTGATTTGGTCGTTTTGGTATAAAATGAAAGGTTGGACACTTTAGTACACTCAGTCAGTTTTCTATCAAACTTGCAACTTCCGGTAGTTGGAAATTATAAACTTTTGTTTTCGAACGTCAAATTAAATAAAGTGTCCCAAAATGGAAATACTTGTAAAAGGTTAGTATTTGCAAACATTTTTTTGGAACAGGAATGATTGTATATATTTATATGTAATTTAACAATTTTATTTAATTGCGTAAAACTGTAGCTGCGTGAATGTTGCATGCTCTGTCACAATAATGATTTAATTATGGAAATAGGAACCAGAATTTATTATCTAATCCTGTTTGCTCTTGTAATTAACAGGTATTTAGGAAGACTGAATTATGTTTGCAAGTCGGATGTGATTGTAGACAGGGGCATTTATGTACATAGGTAGAGAGGAGAACGGTGACTGACTGTACAGTGACCCTGCACAAGAGAAATAAAATTAGCATACAATAAATATTTAGTGCACACAACTTTCACTTTCAATCTCGGCATGGGCTCAGAAATATGAGTAGGCATTTGCTCTTGTCCTCCATGAGAACTCTATAATAAATCAAAGTAAATGGCAAGAGTTGGATTGAGAATACAAATTATGAATTAATTTCACCTCTAGTTAGCGTCTCATTGTTTTAGTAACATTCTCATTTTTTTTTTCTTTAATCGTGCATTGAACTTTCTCCAAAATTGTACGCGACAAAATGTGGAATTAAAACATTCATATGTCAGCCTAATCTAAATTCATTGCACCCAGCTCTGATTGCTTGCAGCAGCATAAATATTTTCTGGTTATTATAACATTTCATTCCAAAGTTAGCTTTTATTTCACAACAATTTGCACGATATAACTTTCTCCTTTCTTTACAATATAATAATGATAATGTAGTGCAATGACTGGTTATGACGATATGCACGAAACAAAGCAATTAAGTAGAGTTTAGTTCTCCCTGTACAAACCCACTACTTGTTAGTTGGGGAAAATGGTGAAAAATCATCGTCCACTCGTGTTGGTCACTTGATTTGCTTTGTATTTACTATTTCTATTGTTCCTTTAGTCAAACTCCGGTCGTGGATGTAACTGTAATCTTTCTCAGCCCCCTATATAATCATAATCAACTGCACACAATTTTAAACAACCAAACCTAATATTAATCCACCCCGTCCACAATTTTATTTCAGTTTAATCCGAAACGCGTTACAGGACGGATCTGAATGAACATACACACTTATGAAATTGTATATGCGAAACAGAAACAGATACGAGAAAGCATTTGCGTTGTTCCATTAATCTAATTTTGTGGAATCGTGTTATACTAACCAATTGACGTCTTTTGCAAGCTTTTGCAATATTAAATCGTTTCTTTTTGTGAGCAAAACAGTGGAAATCTGCATTACATCGCAACAAAGAATCATTCATACAACACTCCTCCTCCTTTTTTGCAGAATGTGTAACAAAAATAAACAAATTACCGGAAACTTGTGTAAAGTCTAGAAAAATTCACTCATATACTCTCAGCTCAGGCCCAATAGTTTATTTCTTTTAGTTGGCTGCAAAAACTATTTGCGGCTTGACTTGGCTTTATATTCTTGACTGGCCTCGGCTTGCTGGATTTTACTATCTAAAAAATCTCAGTTCATCAGTCATATTCAAATTAGATATTCTGTGAAAGGCGAAACAAGACAGTTATTGATTAAGTTGTAAAATGGGGTTATTTTCCGTCCAATATATTTCTGCAAAAGTGCGAGAAGCCTGTGAAAGTTTAAACGTGGAAGTAAGTATAGAGTACATACAGATTACAGATTGTTGTGAGACTACACACAATATGACCAAAAGAAGAATGAGAGAATTTGCCTGCAAAGCATGACTAATTGTAAGCCATATATTTTTGTTTGTTTTGCAGATGGAACGGTCACCCAAGTACATGCCGGTGAACCGAGTTCCCAATCGGCGTGATTTTGCAATGGAAGACGAAATTATAGAAATGTCAGGAGGTTGTCGGTACATGACGCATCCTCCTGAGCCCTTCCTTATCGAAAAAACACTGAGACAAAATAAGCGAGTTGTGTTAAATGTGGGTGGGGAAAGGCATGAGTGCATGTGGAAGACGTTGGACAGATTACCTCACACTAGATTAGGTAAATAATTAAAGCTACAACGATCGCTTTATAAGTAGGTAACACTTTTATTTACCAATTAGGTCAGCTCAGATTAAGCAATAGCCACGATGCCATCCTCCAGCTTTGTGATGATTATTCATTGGTGGATAATGAGTTTTATTTTGACAGGTAAAATAAATGACTTGTAAAGAGTATAAATACATAAATAACATTTTTTATTTGTTTGGCAGACATCCACTTTCCTTCAGCTCAATCCTTAACTTTTACCGAACTGGAAAACTTCACCTTGTTCAAGAAGTATGCGTGTTGGCCTTTTCAGAAGATTTGGAGTACTGGGGAATAGATTCCGTATTTTTAGAGAATTGTTGCCAACATAAATTCAACATGAGACAAGAGCAAGTATTTGATGAAATGAGAAAAGAAGGAGAGGCCTTGAATCAACTGGAGGAAGAAGATTTTGGGTCCGGTCGTTGGGCAAAGTTTCAAAAAGTTGGATGGGATATTATGGAAAAACCAACGACTTCTTTCGTAGCCAGAGTAAGTTCAGTTCCCTTTATTTCCTAACCCAAATGCTACGTGATCAGTTTGTAAATGGAGAAAGTTAATACTATATACACAAATACTTTCTACATTTCCTAATTTAAGATTGGTTCAAGTAGAGAAAGAAACTGTAAAAAATTTACTGGTTCATTGCAGAGTTAAAATTCGTGTTAAATTAAAACGACAATTGAAAGAAAAAAGTTAGTAACAAAAGTAAGATCCCATTTTAAGAGAGAAAGCGGAAGAAAGTTATTTCCTCTTTTTTGACATGTTACATCATTTCATTCACCAAAAAGCAAAGAGTTATATATATGTATAAAAATATATAAAGTTTTTGTTGTCTATCAAGTCGTGAGTGGCAGTTTTAATAAAAAATGTGTTCTCCTTTCCCCCAGATCGTGGCTGTGATATCAATCTTCTTTATAATGTTGTCAACAATCGCACTCACCCTTAACACAATGCCGTCAATGCAAATGTACGAGTGTCGTAATGAGACTGATACAGAATGTGACGATGAATTGGACCGAGGAGTCGCTTCAGAGGATGAAATGATGCTCGTGGACAACATTTATTTGGCAGGGATTGAAGAAATTTGCATTACTTGGTTTACTTTAGAATATGTGCTACGTTTAATATTTTCCCCAAACAAGAAAAAGTTTTGTAAGTTTTTGATTTGTTCTTTTATAATTGAAGAATGAGTACTAACACTAAATATGCTTTCCTTGTATATTTTTGCAGTGCTTTCCTACCTAAACTTTATAGATCTTTTAGCAATATTGCCTTATTATCTTTCTCTCTTTTTGATCGAAGGGAAGAAAAAGATTGGAGAGGAAGACGAATACGAGACATTTAGAAAAGTGGTGCAAGTGTTTAGATTAATGAGAATTCTTCGAGTTTTTAAATTGGGTAGACATTCCAGAGGACTTCAGAGTTTGGGTTATACTCTCACAAACTCTTATAAGGAACTGGGACTTTTAGTTATGTTTTTGGCCATGGGAGTTTTAATTTTCTCCTCTCTAGCTTTCTTTGCTGAAAAGGAAGATAATCCAATGTTTGAAAGTATTCCAAAGACATTCTGGTGGGCATTTTCAATATTTTATTCAACTATGATGATACAACATTATAGATAAAAGATTTCATCTAAATCTAAGGTGGGCTATAATTACGATGACTACTGTGGGTTATGGGGACATGTCTCCTGAGACGTCCATTGGGAAGATGATTGGAAGCCTTTGCGCTATTTGCGGTGTGTTGGTGGTAAGGAATAAAAGTTGATGCAACTAATTCAACTAATTCAAGCATGCCTAT
>JAQIXN010002083.1:0-13484 GCA_034698145.1 Proisotoma minuta
GAAGCCAAGACTTGAGAGTCCAATCGTTTGAAAGTGGGACAAGGGAAGAGAACAAAGGTTTTCAAAGCTGAAGGCGGAAAGGGAAAAGCTTTTTGATTAAATGTGGAAATTACGGGAAATGTGTTCTTATCGTCAGCCTCAGAAAAGCATCGTCATCAGAGCAGAACACAACGCAGAATTTAATGTTGCTTAGTTACAGGGTGACCTAAAGATAAGCACACATTGTATGTTCCAAAATTGGCCTGGAGTTTTAAATTTGTTGTGGTACTTTCATGAAATTCAAATGTGGGGATCAAATAGTCAAAATTTTGAATTTTGACCAATTTGATCACGATTTTGAAGGCAAATCATGATGCTGAGGTTGCTACCTATTTTTACTCAATCTGACAAATTTTTAAGAATAAAACAAAGGCAATTTTGGAAACGCCCTGTACATTTTCAGAATCGTTCGAATTTGCCAAATGAGTTGTTTTGTAGCATGGAATTGAGTTGAAATTGACGCACTTAGGTTGTAGTTGTTTATTAAACTATCTGCTCTTCTTTGTTTGGGAAAGAGCAGTAATTTGTCTTGTTTCTGATGGAGCACAATGTGCAAATAGTTTCCAAAATGAGATGTTTTGAATCTGCATCGTTACACAAAATTGAGGCAATTAAAGTTGTTTATTACACATGGGTCTAGTTTCAAAGGGAATTTGTAAAGGGTTTGTTGTAAAAAGGTTTCCATATAATTTTGGGACATCCTGTATCTAGTTCATTTCATTTCATTGAAGTCCCAAAAGTGTAATATAGATTAAAGTGGCTCTCTACTTGATCAAAAAGAGAATTCGAGTGTTTTGTTGTTCATTAAAACAATATTTGGAAATTGGTCTCTTTTCTCAAAAACTTTGTCATTTTGTCCTGCAAAATTGAAGTTAATTAAATTACCTTTGTTTTATGCCAAAAATATCGAGAAAATTGAAATTTTGGGTGTGGATAAGAATTTTCTGACAATTTGACAAATACACGTTTTATTTTGTAAATCCTAAAATTGTGTTTTTTTTGAAGTTTCAATTTTTGCAAAATTCCTTCATAAATTTAGAAAGATGCTTAAGCAGAAGATTAAATTACTGCAAAAATTTAAGAATTGCTTTGTTTTTTAAATCTCGTCTCATTTTTCATCAAAGGTGCAATTTTTTACGCTCTTGAGACACTCTTAATTCAATCAACTTGAATTCAATTAAAACGAAAATTTCTTTTGAACATTAGCCCCATTTTCTCCATATAATCCTCTGAAGGTTGTTCAACATTTTGGGACCACCCTGTATCTTTAATAAAGAAGGGGAAAGAATAAAGTGATTTTTGTCTCAAGTTCCATTTCATTTAACTTTCTCATTCCCACTTTTCATTTTCCCTGCTGATGAACTTTACTCTTACTTTCCTTTTATCAGCAGAGCACCAACAACTTTGGCCAAAAGCATCATTTTTCACCCTTTTCAAAGAAAAAAGAGTAGGTGCTGCAGATAAAAGGGATTTTAGGTAACAATCCTATTTTATCATGCTCTGTCTGTTCATCTGTCGGTTAGCTTGATAAATTTGGAACATTTTGACCTATTTCAACCTGTTTTGATTTTTGGATAAGCTCTGTCTGTTCGTCTATCTTGGTTTTGCACGGTTTTACCTCAAAACTAGAGTATTTTGCCATATTTACCTCTGTTTTGCTTACATACTTAAAGTACACTTTTTTTGACACCCTGAATATTTTCCCAGACAATGTTTTGTACGTAATCAACTTTTAATCTAAAGGTGAGCCTAGCATCTTTCTCATTTCTTTAGGAAACTGTTTCATTTTTCTGTAGGAAGATACATTTGGGAATTTATGATGCTCCATTATGAATTCTGTTTCATAATTTAGGATAAAAGGAGAGGAAATCATTATCTCCTCTTCTCTGTTAGACTCCTTTGTATTCGAGGCTCAAACATTTATATTAAAATGTTCAAAGGAAGAGCAAATTTAGGCACAAACGCCGCATTCCATGTCATTCTTCACGTTTACCTGAGCGTGAAATTGTACAGGGTGTTCAAAAAAATATCGGTTCGACGTTTTGAACCTCTTCAAACCCAAATTTTGGGCCATGGTGTAAAGGAGGTCATATGTCAAAATTTCAAAAATCCTTTGGTTTGCCAGTTTAGCTTTAGATTAGTCTAAATTCCGCGAAATCTGTTACTTTCTCCAATTTATTTTGAGCTGACCTTTAAATATCTGATTTCATAACAGCAATTAATTTTAGCCCACCCTGTATTTAGTTCTTTGATCACGTCTGATTGCATTTCATTTATTTTGCTTTTGCTCTCTGAGGTAAAGCACTTTGGGGGGTGTGAAATTCTGGTCGGAATTAGTTTTAAGCGTGTTCTGTTTAAGTAAAAGGCGTGGCAGTTTATTTCTGGGAAATTTATTACCACTCATATTCATAGGTTGTAAAACTAGTATTTAAGTGTTATGAAATGCAAATTCCTGTAAAATTGTACAGGGTTGAGTAGAATTTGATCGGTAAATTGTGGAAATTTTAAAAATTTCAATGAAATTGATTAAAAATATTAAATAAAAGTTAAAATGTATACCAAATTTTGGCCTATTTTGACAAATTGTGCGTATAAAGATTGATTTTAAGAAAAATTTGATTGCAACGCATACAAGAAGTATAAATTTTGATGGTTTAAAATTGGAGAAAGTAGAAATAATTTGGTCCATTTCCATTATTAAAAAATTAATAATATTTGGAACGTAAATTTGTAGTTTGCCCCATATATAAAATTTGATCTACCTCATTTCAGGTGTACGGGAGGAGGATTTAGAGGACCCAGAGTTGGAGGAGGCTGCGACACGAATTCAGGCAACTTATCGAGGCTACGCCACAAGAAAACATATAAACGATATGGCAAATCCGGCAGAAGAAGTGATTGACATCGATCTCAATGATCCAGGTAAGGAACTAAATTCAAAATTAATTGAGTATTTTTTGAAAACTTATTTTATTACAATTTACGTAATCAATTCTAAAATTGCTCTGGGCATTCAAATTATTTATGGAGTTCGTAAGATAAAATTGCGCAAGATTAGATTCAATCAAAATATTTGTTCATTCGGATAAATTCAAGGAAATTTGTTTTAGATGAGATTTAAATTGCCGTGGGCTGCTTATTATAACTACGTAAATGGAAAGTTGGGGAAATCAAAGTTAGTTTAAGATGTACACCGTTTTATTTCATTTTTGATATGTGCATAGAGAGAAAAATACTTTTATATAAGAGCCTATAAATGGCTAGATTTTGAATGATGAAAGGATAAATATTTCTACACCCTATGTATGTATATAAAAATGTCCTTGTATCGCACACCATAAAATTAGCCAAGCTCTAATCTTTAATCTACTCAATAAAAGCAGCCGAAGTCAATATCGAACAAACTGGGGAAAGAATTGCATTAAATTGCGTAAACGACGACCTCCAACAACTCTATTGAGGAGGGAGCTCCGCACTGTTAATGTTTGAGTTGTCTGTCCGTCTGTCTGTCTATTTGACACATTATTATGCCCTCAAATAACAGATCTTTAAATAAAGTTTCAGATTTTTGGGAATTTTTTTTTTTTCGATTTACTAAGTTTAAACTTATTTTTAATTTGCGAAAATGCAACGTATTTGACCGGGGAAAAGCAACAAAATTTTAGTTTTTTTTTCAGAATCCTTACAATTTTCACGAATCTCTTACAGTTCTCAACCTTTTTGACCTTATGACCTGAAAATTGGATCACTTTAAAAAAAGAGCTCTTCAGATCATAACCTTGAATATCTGACATTTTTTCGTCACTTCTTTACAACTTTTAGCCAGCATCTATTTTATTTTGTGGAGAAAGTAGCAAGCATTTGTTACATATAAAATTGGGGCTATGAAGCAAAAGTAAGCCAGTGAATGGATTAGACTCAATCCACTTTGGGCTGAGTAAGCACAAAAGAGCAAACAGGAAATTGTTAATGGACTCAATTGACTGCAGTCAAACCAAAATTTGTAGTCGATCTATGCCAAAATGTTGTAAAATATACATTCGTAGTCAATAATGTTTTGGTTAAATTGCAAAAAATTGGGGATGGCATGTACATACAAACATAGAAAAATGGGAAAGAGGTTTGAAGGATTTGACATTTGAGGGATGTTTGTATTCTGTCTGGCTTACTTTTGATTTGAGGCTGAATTTATTATGGGGATGGAATGTAGGTGGATTTGGTCGAAAGTTTTGTGGCTCGGGGTAGAATTTGTTTGAGTTTGGAAGGCATACAAAATATTTTGGAAAGATGCAAACATTTTTGGAGAAAGTTTGTATTTTTTATGGTTTCAGATAATTTGAAGAAAGGTATGCATATTTTTGTATAGATGCTAATGTCTTTCGAAATATTTTGGCATAATTTTTTATGGATTCATTTTTTTTTGTGGAAACGTTGCATATTTTTTGGATAGGTGCATATTCTTCAGAGCTCGAAAATATGCATACAAATTTGTATGGATGCAGCGAAAAGTGTACAATACAATTTTAAATCACAGCTCGAGCACCGCATTTCCTCATAAATTTGGCTTCTCAGCTCGTAAACAAATGAATAATTCAGAATTCAGATCTCGGCCACGATTATTTGACTTGGCATTCAAATTCCAATCTTTTCTTTTTGAGATTTCTTTCCACTTCACTTTTGATTCCATCAGTAAATTTATGCTCTGCCCGATAAAGAACTGTTGTAAAAATGAGAGGAAAAGTGAGTGGTTGGGAATGCGGATGATGGATCACTTTCTTTTCCTCTTTTACTCCCACAAACTCCACTTTTATGAGGTTTTTTTGCATTGCTTTGGGATCCATAAAAGTGGTCATGTTTTTTTTTTCTGGGGCAAAAACAAGGGTTAATCGGTTTATTGTTTTAGCTAATTTTAAAAGTAGGTGTAAAATGGCAAAATTTGAGCTTTTTGAGGAGAAATTTGAGCCGAATTTTTAGGAATTTGCGATTTTTGCAAATGGGAATTTAAAATTGCTTATGTTTGAAAATGCAAATTTTTAAGAATTTTTTTAGGAATGTTTAGAAAGTAACGGGATTAAAATACAAATCATTTTTGCGAAAGTTTAATCCTCAAAAAAATATTTTGGAAGGCAATGCAACAAAAGTGTTTCCGTCTTTTTATTTTAATCAAAAGGTTTGCATTTTTTCAAAATAATCATCAAAATCCCTTTTTATGGTACAAAGCTTGTGCTGAATTGGGTTTTATATTTTTTATGTATTTACCATTAAGCAAAAAATGTTTTAGAGAGAAAGTAAAAAAACAAAATTGCGCTGACTTGTGCTTTCTCCCTCTGATTTTTTTTGCCTTGGGGTTATTAAAAATAAATTGCATGTATTGCATGTTGCTTTAGCCTTTCTTTTTAGCTTTACAAAGCCAATTAGAGGGCTTTTGGCTTCGAGAATGATTTTTGTTTCCGGCAACTTAAATAGAAATGAAAGATTGCTTTGAGGCAGAAAACGAAGGCTCAAATGTGTTTTTAGCTGCGTAATAATCTTTTGTTGAGGTTGGAAATTGTTTGTGGAAATGAAGGCTCTGTCTGTCCGTCTGTCTTTATTAAAAAATGGGGAAGAATCGCATGTTTTCTTTATAAACCTTGACCTTTAAGACCTTAAAATTAGATAAAAACTTGTAAAATCAACTTTTTAAGAAGATTTGCAGCGTGTTCTTTTAATATCACGAACCACAAGATGAAAAGTTATGAAATCTCGACCTTTGTAGTTTTACAAAATTTTAACATCAATGTAAATTTTTTATGAAATTTGATTTTTAAGAAAATTGAATATCCTCACATTTTTTTCACAATTCTTAAAATTGCAACGTATTTTTGAGAATTTTAAAATTGGCTTAGAGAAAATGTTGAAAATCTGAATTTTGCATTTTTATGAATTTATTACGTTAAATGTTTTGTTACCATTCTTGATTATAAATCTATTTATCACCCGAATAATCTTTTTTTTAAAAACAGAAGGTCACAAGATCAATATTTCACACCTAAGTTACATCCGTTTCGCAATCTGCCAAAAAAAGTAAGGCAGAAAATCAAGAAATAAAGGGGAAAAAGAAATGAGAGAGGTGGAAAAATTAATTTGAAGCTTGGGCAAAGTTGCGGCTGACTTTCACCAACTTTGCTTTTATTTCATTTTACGCTTTATGCTTTAGTGATGGCTTAAAAATTCTGGGGCTAAATTATTTATTCGGAGGTGGAAAAGTTGGTGAAAGTTGAGGTGAGGGAAATTGTAGGGCAAAAATAAATTAACTTTGAAGGGGAAAAATTTAACTTTACGCAGCTCGACAGAGAAATTTTGTAAACTTTTGTAGTTGGCAATATTAACCAGTTTTTTTTCAAAAAGTATTATGTGGTTATGGAAATTAATAAATGTGAAGAATTGATAATGCAATGACATTATAAAAATCAATTTTATTTCTACTTTTGACATTTAATTATCAAATTTGAATATTTAATGTATGGTTTTCGAAAAATTACAATGATGAAATTTTTTATTATTGCTACATTATCTTGATTGTGGATACTTGATCATGACCCTATCCTAGGGTCATGTAACTACGTTTGAGCAGGTAGAGGGAAAACCCTTTAAGCAAAAATTTGAAAATACGAAAAGAAAAATGGCAAAACAAGGGAAAACCTCTACCACCAGGAATTAAACATCTGGCCTATTCAGTGCCCATATCCAAACTCCTCCTTAAGCTGCGATCTTGCTTGGCTAAACCTGGATAGTTCTATTTTAGTAATTAGATTACAAACATAAATAACATTTTCATCTGCTATTCAAGAGGATTGTAAAAGAACATATGGATTAGTCAGCTTTAAAGATTATATCATTAAATATTTTAAAATTAACCATTTGAACTTACCTGCTTTAATTCCTCATTTCCACCCTGAAAAAAAAACTTGATTAAGATACTTCACCTCCAATAACTTTTTATCTCTCTTCCCAAATAATTGTTTATTAGAAACCTTAATGAGAAAAATAGACTTGATAACAATTTACCGGTTGAACGTGTTGCTTGTTTTTATTTTTCTAAGGTGAGCTCGTGAGGTGAAGTGATAATGGGCGGCATAGTCCATTGTAACGGCGAAGCCTTAGTAAGCCTTCCCCCCCCCCCGCAGAAAATTTGTTTTTTCTCCTGTGCGAATACGGTCCATTTTACGATTTCCGGATACTGAAATTATTGTTCAGTATTAAATTACGCGTTTTTCGTATATTTTGGATTTTCTTTAATTCTAAAGATAAGCAAGTTATGCCAGCTTATCATATAATATGGGTTCGAATCCTGCCATAGGTGAAACTTTTTGCCCCTTAATGCTGGGTAAGGTGGATAGGCAAAATGCACCACATTATATAAAATGTCACAAATTGGCCCGTCCAGTTTTTAAGCATTTCAATTTACCTCAAGTGTTTAGAATAATCCAAATTTATTTTCATGCATAAATGAAATGGCGGTGATTTCAAAATTTTGGGGAGCACTTGACTTTAGAAATCTTTTAAAAAAAAAATTACGTGTCATTTAAAGTGATTCATTCATTACAATGCGTCATTTTACCTTTTTCTTACCTTCACGATTGTTATTAAAACGCATAAAAAGCTATCGGTTGGCCCTCAAAATTAAGGCTGTTCCCATCTTTCCCACTTTGAGCATCGAACCATTGGAAGAAAATATTGTTGTCAGTCAAGCGACCGAACTTGGCAAAAACAGCGTGGAGAGTTTCGTTAATTTTTGTAACCATGAGGACATAACGTTGAATTCCAATGCCGACAAATTTTTTAATTGTTTCTTCTACATGTTTTTCTTGATCAACTTCATATTTCTTGAATTCTTTTGCCCCCATTTCCAGAATTAATTCCATCATTGCAGTTTCGTCAATTCCATCCACAGATTGCATGATTTCGGTTTTGCTCACCACTTCAGAAATGGAGCATCCGCTCGCAGCCGCTATTGTCGCGTGGACGCAATTGTAATGCTGGCCATTAGGGTTGAAGTTGAAATTCTTCATTGTCCCAATAGTGTTGTAGAATGAAGAAGTGTCCGAAATATTGAATGCACTTATTGGGTTTTTAATTGGTGGAGATAACTTATAGTTAAAGTAAAGTAATGTAGGACGTATAAAACGTTCATAACTGCGAAATCCTTTAAAAGTGGGATCCAAATAGATGCAAAAAACTATAAAAACAAACAAATAAACAAGCCACCAGCATGGCACAGAATAAAGCCCGTCTTCCCAAACCATTTTTTCAATAATGAGTCAACTTTCGTTGCAGATATATGGCGAGACAACTGGTTAAAAATTACAAAGCGATAAGGATTTCAGATAAGATATAATAGTTACACAGGGGAATAAATATACCTCTGATGACAATCAAATGCTTATCAACTAATAATGCCACCCCGCACTTATATTTATTGATGATAAAGTGTGTCGCAATTCGTACGTGTTTATAAATGTAGGTGATATCAGCTTCAGAACTCACGGATGACGGAAAAAAGTTCTGGAAAAAATTTAAATATGATGAAATAGTCAAATATTGCCACGTGAGCGGGTGGTGATCTATTCAAACGTTCAAAATTAAAAATTTATAAACCAACTTAAAAACTTGAAAAGTGAGCCAGTAAAATAGTTTTTTGAGGAAAATGGGAGCCTTTATAATTAAGGTAATGTGAAGTTGTATTAATAATAATAATTTAATAATCAAAAGAAACTCGGTCACGAGCAGGTTACACTTGTGTATGTTGATAAAAGCAAATAAAGAGGTAGTTTCTATGGCAATTTGGCAGAATGTGAAAGCGTGAATCTTTCCTTTCCAAAAAAATGACAATTTCTTAGACATGATTTCTTACAAAGTGTTATTTTTCTTGATTTGTTGCAAATCAAAGCTTAATTTGTTGAAGATTTTGTCTTTAAGACAAAATTGAAAACGAAAATTTAAAGAAAGCGTAAAAACTTGAATTTGGTTTACAATTTGAAAATTCAGCATTTTACAAGACAGAGGAAATAAATGAATACCAGAGAAAGACAAATGTACAACTTTGAAAAATACAAAAAACTTCAAACAATGTCAATTTAGAATTAGAGTTAAGGATTATGTTCCCGGCTCCTTCCTTTTTCCTCCTTTGAAAAATAAATTTCAAAGACAAAGCCAAAGCCGGAGCTTTAAAGTCTTTGTTTGTGTAAACTATATAAAATATTAAATACAGGGTGTTCAAAATTCCACGTTTTTTAAATTTTTATTAGTTTTAAAGACCTACGATGAATTTGGAACCGATTAAAATTCGTTTTTTTTTTATTAAAATTTAATTTTGGACACCCTGTACATGAGGGGGAAGAGGAAGGTTTGATGATGTGGGTTGTGGATGTGGAAGTGTATTGATTTCCTTTTGTTCCCATTTCAACTTTTCAGCATCAATTCAAAGAAAGGAAAAATCTCTCAATAAAATAACACCAAAGAGTTTTAAGAGAGAAAGGTTCTTTTTAAGGGTCGGTGGGGAAAGTTAACCCAAAGTACCCAAAACCAATGCCAAAACCTCAATCAACTTTCAGGAAGTCAAATCGAGATGGGTGCAAGTGCACAGGGTGTACCAAAATGTTTGGGTGCGGATTCTACCTTAGGACACCCTGTATGGATTGAAATTTGGGGATTGAGTCAAATGGTGTACAGGGTGTTGCAAAAGTCAATTCGAGATAGGCGAAAGTTTAACTTGTGTAGGTCGATTAAGAGTTTTGGCATTTCATTTTAGATACCCTGTACATTTTTTGGGATTTTTTTAAGGTTGGATATAATATTGAATATGAAAGTTGATTCTAAAATTGTACAGGGTGTATCGAAAAATAAGTTTTACAATATTTTATCCTCGAGCAAGCTTAAATAAGATAATTTTAAGACACTTCGATCAAATAAAAGTTGAGCAATATTAGCTTTAAAATTTTATCATCGTGTCTCAAAAAGTAATTGATATTTAAAAATTTTTCAGTAATTGAAATCATTTTAATCTCTCAATCACCCTGTATATCGATTTTTTACCTCATTTGGTAAAATTCTGGTTAAAATTTTATTGGCCAAATCTTACCTATCAAGGTTTCACAAATATTTTCACTTTTTGGCAGAGATTTCACATTAATCACAAACGATATTGAAAATCCATTTGCATGTCAACCAACCGACTTGCAATCTAAACATATTACAGGGTGTCTAAATAATGGCATGCCAACTGTTTGCTTGAAAAGAGAATAATTTAAGACACCCTGTACAGGAAAAACATGATATCCATGCAAAAGAAAGCTTTAGAAAGCTATCCTATTCAACTCACACTCAAGTTTGTGTAAATTGAAGTTCATTGAAGCGTGAGTGATGGAGTCTTATACAGGGTGTCAAAAAAACCATATTTGTGTACAAATTGGAACAAGTTTAAACAAAAGCTACATTTTCAAACCCTGCAGCAGCTGAAGTGATGTAAGCAAATTAAAGTGAAAGTGTTTTTGACACCTTTGTATACAGGGTGTCCCAAAAAATACGAATTTTTACATAAAAACGCGTTTTATAAAATATATGATATAAATATATATTGCTTCCAAAATCCGGAAACTTCCGCTGCATTTCAATTTATTATTTTCACATGTTGCACAATTTAAATTTTGATAACAAAATTTAAATAGCCTCTCGAATTTTATGAAATACTGCATATTTTATAATATTTTCAAATATTTGGGTGCAAAATGATTTAAAAAATGGCGCATATAAGAATACCAACAACAATTCTCAAAAAACCTAAAATTACCACACCCTGTATACTTTTAAGGGGTTTGTTGGTCTGAAAGGTGGTTGATGTAATGTTGATGTGAAAGGGGATTAAAATGATTAATAACTTGAACAGGTGTGGGTTTTAGTCCCCAAACATCATTAATCAAGAAGGGAAAGAGAAAGCTAACTTCATTTTCCTCTTTCACTTCCCTTCCTTTAGGCTCGGCTGAAAGGAGTTTGTTGAGTGTAAAAATAAATTTGAGCTGGAAAACATGGAGTTAAAAATTAACAAAGAGCCTCCTCTTTACTCTTTACCTTTCTAATGATGTTGTTTATGGGCTCAAGCAGCTTATTACGAATACAGGCTCTGTCTGTCTGTCTGTCTGTCTGTCGGTCAGATATCGGCTTGCAAATTGAGTTGTAAGCCGTTGGGGTCAAGGTTTAAAAGATTGGGTTTCTAAGCCATTTACTTCAAGTCAAAGGTCGTACAATCGTTGCTGGGATATCTAGCTCAATGTTATGAGGTTTTTGAAACTATTTGTTCTTCTGCATTTCACTTTGTGCAGTCGATAGCCATCAACCTTTCTGACCCATTGACCTCAAACTAGGGCCGGAGTCAAATGGAATTAATCCTTTTTAGAACATATTTAAAAATGGGGACCCAAAAATACTTTTTAAGGGCCATAGGTCATATTCCTTAATCTAATTTAATGTACTAACTATCGTGCCCCTTAATAACTCTTGAACCTGTGCAGCAGAATTACAATGAATTACAGCAGTTAAAATCTTAAAACAGAAGTTTAAAGTATCAGCCTCAAAATCTAACCTTTTTTACCTAGATAACAATACAATTTATTATATTTTAGAATTAGGTTTTCACACCTTGATTACACCCATTTGTATTTTGTGATTTGCAGAGGTTGGGAACGCGGCCACGAAGATCCAGGCTGCCTTCAAGAAGCGAGGAGAGAACAAGAGGGAAAAGGAAAAGGAGAAGGCGAAGAAGGAAGAGGCTGAGCTTAGCGAAAAGATGCAAAAATTAAAAACCAAGGTGGGCAACAACTTTAATTAATTAATTAAAAGGAAGACTTGATGAAGTCTTTTTCAAATGTACAGGGTCACCAAAAATTTTGAATTAAAATTCGTGTAATTTTCGATACTTTGTGCATCTCAAGAATTATTTAAATACCTGCGTTGCTTCTCAGAAAGAAAAACCCTGATTCCCTTTATATTTAAGCTGTTGCCTTTGATCGTACATTAACAAATTAATAAGTGATGACAGCTTTTGTTTGGGAGTTTGTGAGAAAACATAAATCCCTATTTAGCCTCTTTTACTTCAACATTAGCGAAATTAATAAATTATTCAAAGTGAGCCAAAGTCAGGAAAATAATATCGAAGACACGATCTTCTTGTAAGCAGCTTTATATGTGGAATATACAGGGTGTCTCAAAATAGGCTTTCAATGTTATTTTAAAAATCATGACAAACGCATTCCGCATTTTTTTAAATATTTGCAACAACTTTCTGTATAAATTTCAAAACATTGTGCCATTTTAAAAATCCAACTTTAATTTTAAGTCTTATTAGAAACTACAGAGGGTGGGTCACTTATTTGGAACCAATTTTAACAATTTTTATTACTCATTAATTGGCCTTTTTTTGATAAGTGACTAGTTTGGTATGATAGCCCTAGTTGTTAACTACATGATTGCATAATTTTTTTCAAGTTAAAAAAATCGATCGCCTTTTGGTTGGGGTAAAATTGTTGGACTACTCATTTACAGTTTTCCAAAGGCCATTGAATTTTGATGTTTTTGGTTGAAAGAGTCTTTGTTTTACAAAGCCATATCAAAAAATGTCCAAAGGGGCTCGTAAGACATAAGAGGGATTGTGAGTAGGAAGGAAGATGCTATGATATATTTGTGATGACTGCTGGAAGATTGCCTCAGACATTCTTTGGCAAAATCACAAATTTGCTTGATAAATATCACCCAATCTTTATCCTGTTGTGTGGCAAAAGTTAAACTTGATAAAGAAACCATGGTTAAAATTATAAAACCCCATGTGGTAAGGTCAAAGGGGGAAGCCCACACTCCCAGCATCCCCACTGTATTCTGGTCAACATATCTAAAAAAAAATACAGAGAACATGCAGTCAAATATTATTTAATTTGAAATAATTTGAAAAACTTTTTTTCATTATGAACCTTAAGAAAACAAATTATTTACCTGTCGAAACAGTAAAATAAGGGCATTCCCTCCAATTTTTGCAAGGCAAGTATTTCCGCAGGGAGCAGGTCATGAGGAAAATCAAAACTTGCCAAGGCTACATATCCGTTAACATTTTGACTTTTGTGTAGATTTCCCTTAATATCTTCAAACATTGAATCCTGTAGAGCAATTGTTGCATTAAGAGAAATAAACAATTCGCCAAGAAGAACTTCATTTGTTGAACATAGCATCTCAATATACAATGTAGCTGTAGCAGTGTTATCTAGTCTCCTAATTAGGGTCCAAGGGCCTGTTGGACAGCTTTTAATTGTGCCAACGCACAAAGGGAAATTCTGAAGAATTTATGGAAAAAATAGGAAGGACCCATATTTCTAAGAATGTTTTTGCATAATATGACTCCCCATTGTCAAAAAGGGGTTGTC
>JAQIXN010002084.1:0-13480 GCA_034698145.1 Proisotoma minuta
CCCAAAATATATTGCTAGAATTTCGATATTTCATTTCCGATGATCTCCCTTTTGACAGCACAAGACAAAATTCAGGGAAAGTTTATTTTTGCAGTAAAATGTTTGAATCATACAAATTGTGTGGCATAAGCAAATTGCGATATATACAAAGTTATACCTGAAAATTGCATTTCCTGTTTAAATACCAACAATTGACACAATTGACACTCGCACTATTCGTAAACAGTTTTCATTTCACGTCTTCAGTTGAATTTAGTTTGCTTTTTAACTTTATTTTTTAACTGTCGGTCTTTTCTTTGAAGAGTTGAGGATTAGGCAACATGAAGAGTTTTCCACTGCCACCGTCAGCTGTTTTATACCAACTTCAACTCCACATATCCAACAGGGCTAAATATTAAACAATCCAAGTTATTCCTCTTACTAATTAACTAATAGCTCATCATTAACCATCTCAGTCGCTTGTGAGGAAGATGAGAATGAGATTTCTCAAAATGCCCCAGTAAATTGTCTACTCACAATTTGTGAGAGTCTCATATCGTACAAAGCCTGTAGAATATAAAATCCGATGCTACATAATTTTGTTAAAAGCAGTGGAAAATGGTTTATTTGCCAAACTTTTCACTAATAAATGACATGGAATGAAACTTTTCCTTCATCTTTTGTAGGAAAATGTGAAAGGTAATTTTGCTAGAGGGGAAAGTTTTTGAAAATGGATTCCTACTTGCTATTTGAACAATTTGAGTGGAAGGAGAAGCAGACAAAACATTTTGTGATTGTTGATCCTTTCTTATCAAACTCTTCAGATGCAGATCAAATCTGTTTGGGAGGAAATGTTGGAAATGGAAATGCTTATTTACATAATGGAGCTTTCATGTTTTCCAGCCACATTCAACTGATTGGAAAATATTGATTGGGAACTCTGATATATTGTACAGAAGTTGTAAATAATTTAATGTGATTATGAGATAATAGAATTCTCAGACTGTGTTATTGGCATTGGAGAATGAGATGCTGCTGGTGACAGAGATTCTGGTGCAGAAAAGTTGGGGATGGATTCTACAACAACACTTGGCAAAGAATTCGGATGAAAACCCGACGTTCTTCAGCCGATTTCAGTCATTTCAACTCTAGACTCCGAATTCCAAACACACTCGCTTCCCAGCACATTTGTTTTCTCACACTCGCACCACATTTTGCACACGTTTTTATTAGCTGCACGGTTAGCACTTTTGTCCACATTCCACTGCATGATAATTTGCACTACTACACATAATTTTTGTGGAGGACTTTTTTCAAATTAAATTTTGCATGCCCTGCAAATTTCTGAGGAGAAAGTTTTAAGACGTTTCTCCTAATCCTCTTATTTTCTCCAAAAGTTCAATTAATTTCCTAAGCCCCTATATAAGCTTTTGCACTTAATCTGCAATTACATTCTCCACTTAAACCTCTTTTAGTGTGGAATTAAATTTCACAATTAGACGTATACGTTTCACACGTACAAAAGTAGTTGCCTTCAAGTGTAATTTAATTGGAGAGGGAATTAGTGTTGTTTATTTTCCCAAGCTAAGAGTAAGTGATTGTGGAGTAAATAAATTTCGTTAATGTTCAACTGGTGATAAGGGAATTAAAGAAAGCATTCAACTTTAT
Organism: Proisotoma minuta; assembly: GCA_034698145.1. NCBI lineage: Eukaryota > Metazoa > Arthropoda > Collembola > Entomobryomorpha > Isotomidae > Proisotoma > Proisotoma minuta. The sequence continues at coordinate 1,648 of JAQIXN010002084.1, forward strand.
TAAAAGTCTCAAGTCGCTACTCTGTCTTTGTCAGAAGGATATTTAATCCCTCCTTATTGTTGCTATTTATTGGACCTGGAATTAATGTAATTGCTTCGTGATCACATAACACATAGCGTCCATTATACAATTTCCCAATTTCCGGTGAAAGTTGATGAAATAAAAGAAGTCTTAGTCTTATTATACGTCAAACAATTGTAAACAAAACTTGTCTCACGTATAAAAGAAAAAAGTTCAATCAAACATCTCCCAGTAATAATACACTGCTTAAAGAGAAAGTTGTATTTACTTTCTCCATAAGAAAGTTCCAAACGATTGTTGGACTTTTGGTGAAACATTTGCTCGTTTTAAAACTATCTACTACAGTACATGTGTTTTTGTATTGACATAACAAAATCATCCGCTTTCTCTCTTTTCTCCTGGTGAAAGTTGTAGACATAAAACGCAGAGCTGTCTGTCGCTCGTTTTACTGGGTAAGTTGTTCCCCGTTTTATTATACTGCTCTCTGTCTCATTTTGGCTTCATTTCATTTGTTGGCCACAGGGGCAATAAAATAATGTCTCACATTGCGTGCCCTTGTCCATCAAAGCGTTTTACTCTTGTTGTGGACAGAGTCAAGTACATAGACAAATGGACTCTGAGGAATTCTAAAGAATAAATTTTTAATTCAACAAAACCGATTATGCATTGTCCCTGAGGAGAAATTTGAAATCAATATTGTATTGTGTTTGTACAGTTTCATGCCAAATAACTCCAATTAACTAAGGGAAGTTGCACAAAAAGGCGACAATACATATGATAGCTTTAGTTCAATTCAAATCCTTTACCTGTTTGTATATATTACCCAGCTATTTTTGTGTTATTTCCAGATTATCTCCACAAAAACTCTTCCAAACAACAACATACTGCAACAGTATTAATTATTGTTTTGACTGCGTTGGTTTATAAACGATTGACATTCCATATATTTGTATTTACAACTGGAGGTGTCTGATAATTATATATTTAAAGATAGATGTGACAGAATTAATAAGGTATAGATGTAAATGCTGTGATGCACAATAAGCACACTTTTTAGTTGGGGTGGAAGATTACTGTTGATAATCCACAATTTAACCTTAGGGAGGTTGCACATAATGATAAGGAGTTGATACAATTATTTATTCCTCGACACGTGTAATTCATTTTCATGTGGAAATTACTCGATTTCCGACAATCATTCTGACAAAACAGACATTTCGTAATCAAAGTAATAGTTGTTATCTAACTATAATATAAACTAGTAGTACAAACATACACGCCCATGAAAAATAGTGACGTTCAGTGTTTGCATGCAGTTGATAATCAAATTCGAAACTTTTCCCTTGCTAATCCAGTAAATCTCTTTTAATTTAACAATCAAAGATAACAAATCAAAATTTTCCGTCATCAAAAATTTAAAACGTCAAATAAACAAGAGATTAATTCAGTGTATACCTAAAATTTGACCTTGTTCCCTGCATCATTAATCTTAATGAAGAAATTGACCCCGATCTCATAAAATTAATTTTAAAAAACTGTCTCATCATCAAACTGTCTCAGCTTTAAAATTGGATCAATCACAGTGACATTACATAAGCAATTGGACAATAAATTGACAACTTTCCTCCAAGAAGTGGTACAAACTTTTAAGTCATCCAATAACTTCCTTGCCATTTGCAGACATTATAAAAGCAAAAAGTTCCTACTTGACTCAAGGGTTTGTTCATATAATTGGAGAAAGATTTCCTCAAGTTATTCTTGGAAGAGAGAGAGAGATTTTCCTTTTGCGTGAGTGATTGTTAGCAGAAAGCTGGTTTTTGGAAGAACAAAGAATTGGTTGACACCCGAGGGAATTCCGATCAAATTTCCTCAAGAATAAAGCAAGATTTATTGCCCACGCCAAAAGGAAGAGATCTAAGGATTGGTTAAATTGAGTTACTTTACTTATTTGATGCTATAATGGGGATAAAAGACATTTGATCTCAGATCTCATTAACAAGACAAAGTGAAAAGAGTAGTTTATTTCACTCTGGCTCTCTATGAAAATCTCTATTAATTTTCTCATACAACAAGACAAGGAAAAAAATATTATATGAGGACACGATAAATCCAGCCAATTTATTATTAGTCAGTTGAGACCACCCAGTCAAAAAATAATTAAGGAAATCAAGGATCCAATTGGGGAAATTATAGTGTCTGGAACTGAAATTTAAATTAGACGGAATTTATCTCGTTGAGATTTAGAGAGTTGGACGATAGTGTTTGAGATGATCCCATCTAACAAGCCCGTCTGCCCCTCGCTCCTATAAACTGACGATCTCAAGTGAACTCGACATATTGCATTTAGTTAGCATCATTTATTGTTTAACTAAATCTTGTGTGTCCAATTCGCATTGTAACAGTATTATTACATGTACTGGGATTTTGGTATGATACTTATTTTGAAGGCGACTGGAATAAAAGTTGGTGTTTTATAATACCAACTAGAACTGCTACTGTTGACTGTGAGTGTTGCAGGCAAAATTTTATTGTCATTTTTACATGAGATAAATAAATAGATCCTCTCCGGTTTACGAACACGTAGTTAAATCAACTTAAATCAAGCAGAGTGTGATGAGAGACAATGCAAGGTTTGCATGCGAACGAATCCAGTGGAATTTGACTACTCAACGCAACGTCACTTGTGATTTGTGAGTGAAGTAAAATAGAGCCATTGATAAGTACGAGAGCAGTCGGTGCTCAAGAGTTGTTGAAACTGCTCAGCTCACTTAAGGATTAACCATTGTTAGTCTCAATTATTACATGCTTACAATAATTGGCTCTTTTTCTTGGCTTGGCCACCAGTTGCTCTCAAATATCAAATGAATTTGGCAAATCATAACAATAAAAATTGTTTATGTTAAAAACCATTCCAAGTAGCGTCATAAAATTTGTCTCGGCAGTTTCATAAGCATCGATTTGAGCTGACAAAGATTATAACTGAATAGAGTGAAAGTGAAGTTTGTCCGTTCTTCAAAATGTCAAGCCCAACGACTCCAGAGAAGAGTGAATTTAACGGAGATAGCAAGGCAAACGGAAATGGAGATGGAGGAGACACGGTGGGAACTACTCAGGAACAATGTCAGGTTTACAAGTTCCGCTGGGTTGTCCTCATCCTATTCGTCATGTACAGGTAACCTATTTAATACGATTACTCATACCCAAAATTTACTGCAGTAAACATTCGTAAATATGTGAAAACTTTTGAAACCCCTTTCAGCATGTCCAATGCATTTCAATGGATTCAATTTGCTATAATTAATGGGCTTGTGGGTCAATTCTACGGTAAACCATTATCACCATTTAAATTTATGCACATTATGCAATTTATAAAATTTAAATGGGTTGTCCTTTCAGGCGTGTCTGAGGGAGTTGTGGATATGACTTCCATGATTTACATGATTACCTACATTCCTCTCATTTTCCCAGCCATGTACTTCCTGGACAGATTTGTAAGCCAATTTCCCTCTCTTTGTTTCTGTTCATGATGTAATTAGGTTACACTAATTTCTCCCTTGTTGTTTTAATCTCTTTATCTCTTTCCCTTACATGAACAACTTTGTTTGATCACTATAAATATCTATATTATGTACATATTATGTAAAACTGATTGGATTATATGTTTCAAAATATTATGACTAACTATTTATTACAGGGACTGAGGAAAGCCGTTTTAATTGGTTCGTTTGGTACTGCGGTTGGCTCATGGATAAAAGTATTTGCGGCATCTCCTTCCTTGTTTTGGGTGGCATTTGTTGGACAAACGGTTGTGGCCGTGTCACAAATCTTTATTCTTGGGATTCCTCCTTTATTAGCTGCCGTTTGGTTTGGCCCAGGTATTTAGGCGTCAGTTTGCGCAAAAATAAATACAATATATTCGAGTTATTCCAATTTTTTTTCAGATCAAGTCTCATCCGCAACTGCGATTGGAGTCTTTGGCAATCAGGTTAGTTGTCTTCTCATTGACTCTCAAATTGAATCAGAGCTATAGAACCGCAGTGGAAATGATTTTATTTGGAAGCGAGCAAATACTTTCCGCCGTGTCAGCAAAAGCTCATGAATTTCACAAACAACTACCATTTTGTGGGGTAGAATTGCTGATATTATGGAAAATTGGGGCGGCAGGTCTCGTCGTTTACTAATGTGTCCTCAAAGTATAGCTAGTAAACGTCCAAACCATACGATTTCTCTGACTTATGCCAACGTCCCTCCTTCAGTAATTAAATGCAAATTTTCCCATCCGCTCCCTGTCATTTAAAAATACTTGGCAGAGAAGAAGAGAAAGCAATTTGTATGCTGCAAAGGAGCCTTCTAATATTAATTTAGTCTATGTACAGCTTTCTCTCTCATTATGGTTTACTCTTATGCCTTGCAATAAAAGTCAAAATCTTAATAAAATTCTCTTTTTTAGCTTGTCTACCTGACCCTATAAACTAAAACGTTTAATTAAGAAGAAAAGTTTTTATCCACTTAATCGTATATTTTGTCTATTAACCGTTTTTCTTCCAATTCAGTTGTACGATTGAAAGGGCTGTTTTGCAAAATTAGGGACGAATGACCATCGTCTTGTTATTTAAGGAACACTCGTCAACCTTGAATAATACTTAATCAGTTTGAATCAGTTACAACATTGAATAGCAATAATTCCTTTAGATTTTCAATAACCTTTTAATTGCACTACATTGATTTGGATACATATGAGACCAAAAAATGAATTAATTTTCATATTTCAAATTTAATAAAATTTTATGATCAAATTTTAGCTTGGAGTTGCTCTCGGCTTTGTTTTGCCACCAATGTTGGTTAAGAACGGAACGCAAGAAGAAATGGCTCAGGATTTTCAAGTCATGTTCATTGGGACGGGCTGCATCACTGCCGTCCTCTTGGTTGCCGTCATTTTCCGTAAGTCATACATGTCCATAACAAATCCAGAGTTCCATAAGTCAAGTGGCTTATGACTTCTCTCTCTATATGTTTGTGCATACATTGAGTAAGATAAATGAATGAGTGAGTGATGGGAAAATCAAGTGCACCAAATTACTTACATAGAGCACACAAGTTCAATGGCAAAACTGCATGTATGGAAATTTGTTAATTTTATGTTTCCTTTTTGGGATTTCAGTATTTAGAGACAAGCCACCAACACCGCCGAGCATGAGTCAAATGGCGTTGTTAACTGCGGACAAGGAGCCCTATGTAAATTCCATCAAGAGATTGTTCACAAACAAAGGCTACTTGTTACTCCTTACAAGCTACGGAATGAACGTCGGAGTATTTTATGCAATCTCAACCGTTCTTTCTTCCTTCATCTTAAAGTATCACCCCGTAAGTTGCTTTGTTCTTTCTCTTTTATTCCCAAACAGATAAAAATGAGTAATGTAACTCCAGCCCAATGAGGGAAGATAGTTCACATAAAACATCGATGCAATTCTCCAGTGGCCTATAAAATAGACACAATGAGTTATGGAGGAAATTCTGCATTATTGCTATTATACAAACCAAGAACAATGTAATACTTGAAGTCCTGCAAAAGACAGAGGAGGCAATCAATCTTTTCAACTCCATTCATGTTATATGTAGTCGTAAAAATCTACATGGTTGTAAATGAGGGACAATTTCTTGGGAGTCGTCTGGAGAAACACTGAAATGAGGCAAATGGTCCATGAAAGTGAATTTACCACATTGTCCATAAAATTTGCAAGGAATGCAAAATATTTTGGACATTTTGTGGTTAGCATTTGTAGAAGAGTGAAAGTATTTGAGGTATGAAGGAAGTTGCAAAGCCATGCATCAGTGGTCAGGATACTCAACAGGAAATTCGGTGGCTGGTTTGTTGCTGGAGAAAGTATTATGAAGGACAAAGAAGTGTCGGCTTTGAGAAAGACGTGTATATTTATATTACTTTGCGAACAAGGCTTGTCCATTACACTCCCAACGTCGTTAGCCAAATCCTTTGGCTTTCTAGTCATGTTCATGTTTCCAATTTCCCTTTATGCTGGCTCAAGCCGAAAGATTTGTATGTATGCGACTAAAATGGAAAATTCATCCCTCTGGCTTTCCTTTCTTCTCATAATATAATTTACTTTTCGTGAGAAAAATGAACTTTCTCGTCATTTCCTAAAGGCCCAGAGAAAGGTTCATTGGAATGTTTTATAATTATCACCATCAAAAATTGGGACGGGATATGTATAAGAATTGCAACTTTAGTAAGGAGAAATATATTGTGAATGTCAAGGTCTTTGCTAGTGCAGACAAACAATGAATTAACTCTTGGTGAGATTATCTATTGTGGCACTTTTGAGATAAAGCAACCCTGGCTTAGGGTGTGACTGGAATAATTAACAAATTGGCAATTGCACCTGCCGTCTCTGGATTACAGATAATTTTACAAAAAAACCCAATTTGTATATATATATATATATATATTATTATCCCATAGGTACAAAACTTCCATCCGAATTGCACCTTTGCATGCAATTATTATAGTAGGTACTGAAATCTTTCTCTGTATCGTTATACCACTGTATCAATACTATCAATGCAACATTTCTCACGCTCTTATCGCCACTGCATGGTAAAACACTTGAACAGCCTTTGCCCCCACACTTCAAATCCTCATCATAAAATATGATTTAAGTTTGTTTAATTAGTTGGGCGAAATCACGAGTACAAGGCATGCTTCCTAATTCAAGGGTTTAAACTTGTTGATTGATGAAAAATGTTATAGGGAAAAGATGAGGACACTGGTCGCATTGGATTCATGATCGTTTTGTTTGGTATGATGGGATCTGTCGTTTCCGGACTCATTTTGGATAAAACTCGAAGATTCAAGTTAGTTCAGAATAATACTGCATTTCATTAGAATACAAAAGTATTTGAGCTTGAGTTAAATCTGAGGAGAAATTATATTTATATAGAGAAACGACTTTGGGCATTTACTTTCTCTCGTTTGTGGGGATGGTGGTTTACACTTTCAGCCTCCCCTACGCCAACCACGTGGCGTACATGTACGTCGTCTTTGCCTCCCTTGGGTAAGCTCCCATCATTGTTTTGGCTTGCCAAATTTTCTCATGTTTACCCCTGCACAAAATCAGATTCTTCATGACGGGATATCTTCCAGTTGGCTTTGAATTTGCTGCAGAAATTACTTATCCAGAATCTGAAGGGTAAATTGAATGTTGTTTTTGTTTCTGAAACGGGTTTATAATTGTGTATATTTTATGCAGTACTTCTTCCGGACTGCTGAATGCTTCGGGTAAGATTATTAATTGGATTGCAAATTAAAGTTTCTAATAATACTTGTAATCTGAATATTCAGCCCAAGTATTTGGAATCATTTTGACGGCAGTTGCTCGACTTGTTTTTGAAAGCAAGGCTGGAGATTTGGGAGCCAATCTCTTGCTCAGCGGAATCCTATTTATGGGAGTAATTATGACGGCACTAATTAAAGCGGAGCTGCGACGAACGGCGGCACAAAGGGCGTCCGTGGCCCAGCCCCCTTCTTACAATGACAGCAACTCGACCACGGTGCCATAAATTAGACAGGACACATTCCACCATTGTTAAAAGAGAGACAAAAGAAACGGTCTGTTAAATCACTTCTTCTTCTTATTATTATTAAATAGTTCAGTCAACTGACTGAAAATCTCTTTCTAAAGAATCTCAACAAAACACATTTAGTGCATGCATGCCAAATATTTAATAATATGTGTAGCTTTATGGTTAGACTTTAGGCTTAGGAAATATGCAAATTCTTTGAAGAATTGTTGCTGCCAAAAACTGATCTGAAATATGAAGTCTTGCTGAGGGACAATAATAAAATAATCATTGTTGTAGAACTCCCACCGAACCATTAGGAAACCCATTTAAAATTTGGACAATACACAAGTATGCTTAGATTTATGGGTAGCATGTAAATTGTAGTGGAAGTTATTGTTTAATGTGGCCCATTTTTATTATTTTTTATATTTCAAAAATTATTATGGAACATTCCATATTTTTCTGAATGTATAAAAGTATTAAAAGTAAATATAAAGGGACGGAAATGAAATTGGACAATACTGCTGCTGCTGATGATAATAAAAATACACAAATTATAGGTAAAATTAACGTCTTGTCTATAGATAAGTAACAAAATATCTTGCTTCCTAGAAATGTTTTCGATAATACTCTTTAGAATGACGCTTATATGTTATAAAGTAAATGTCGTTGTGAGCTGTAGTATTACAAAAGATTTGCAATCATCTCGAAAACCAATTATGGTGCTCTGTGTGGTAGCTAAAACTGAAAGCAAATTAAGCTTCAAATTATAATGATCAATCATCTTCTCTGACTCCACAAGTATTTTAGCTGTAAACACATAGATTTTAACATTTAGATGGAAATTTTGGTGTTGTCTCTTACTATAGGTATAGTTTGGGGTCTTGACCTGGAAAACATCTAGCCAAAAATCTGTAACTGAAATTATGCGTGATACCACTTTTGTCAAATGTGCACAATCTTAAATTCATCATGTACATATTTAGAAGCCAGTATTTCAATAAAACTACAATTTGTTGCAAAATGAGATGAAATTTCCTAATCCAAAGCTTTTTTGTATAATTTCCGGTGACTTACGTAAAATATTGGTGTGAAAATAAAATTGTCTCAATTTGCTCTCTAAATATATTAGTTTAAAAAAAAAATAAAGTGTTTTACGGTGCAAAATTGTGAATCAATGTTACTCTGTTATTGTTAATGTTTGTTAAAGGTTCCTTGAAATAAAGTCACATTTGAATACCAATTGGCCCAATTTTATTTGAAGCATGAAAGTTTTCAAACATTTGCACAAAATCATAATATTTATCTACCAAGATTTACTATTATTAAAATTAAGGTTCAAAAAATGAATGTTTAAAGCTATTTTTGATTGAGTATCAACTTCAATTTTTACCAACAACATCAATTTCATCATACAATTTCATCAAACAACTTATAGTTTGATTTGAAATAATAAAAAATAAAGCTCAATCTAAGTTTATGCAATTATGGAATTTTTTTTTGAGAATTTAAATGAGTTTCATAAGAGGGGAATTTAGGAGAGTTTAGTTTTTGACGAGGACTTGGAATCCGCTGCCAATTCCCACTTCTTGTCCTCCGTAGCTCAAATACAGAGTTTGGTGGCTGGGGTGATATTTCCCGGGGGTCAAAGCGCCTTCGTGAGTCGCACGCCCAATGAACAGCGCTTCTCCATCCTCCGCGCTTCCACCTATTTTATATGAGAATAGATTAGTACTTTCTACATACTTGGTGCATAATATCTTATCATACCTTGGATGGCATTCGGGGGGGCAGTGTCACCACTCGCGTCAACCCAAGATACAGCATCCGGAGAAACAACCAACACCTGCAACACAAAGTTACGGAATAATTTAGTCGTTAAGATTTTTATCAAATGAAAAGTTTTCCCCATTTTAATTTATGCATGAAGATGCTTCTCATGTTTATGCATGTAAAATAAACAAGTAAGAGAAAAGAATGCAAAATTATTTTCATATAAAAATCCAAATCTCACTTCATATGTATCTTTTCCATGTTCCTCTCCGCCCCAAGGAACATAACAAACTCCGTGCTCAGCCAAAAGCTTTCCAGGAATTACGGCGTCATTGTGTGGGGCCCGAGCGATGTAAAGGGGTTGCCCATTATCTTCCCCAGCGGCAAGAGCCCCCTCGGGTACTTCTGAAATTGGAAGGGGTATTAGCAGGGTGATTTCTACATAAAATAAAAAAAATACCTCCCCCTGAGGCTGCAACCCACTTAACCCCTTCAAGGGAAGGAACGTCCCGTTTCTCACGTTCCTCCACGTTGACCTCTCCTTCTGGGATTGCCCCTTCAACTGCAACAATGAACATATCAATATAGTTAACGATATGAAACAAACAAGTACCTATTTAAATTGACTAGTAAATATCCAAGAATATTAATATGTTATACAGACCTTGGATATTTTCATCGCCCATTATGCAAACTAGATAGAATTTGAAGAAATAAGTCAAAATGTTTTTAGCTTGTCAGAGTGTCAATTGAAGACTGAGCCGGTAACCGCAACGATGCTTTAGTTTTATTCCAATTATTTATGCCTCCTAGACGCTTTGATGTAAAGCAACGCAAGGCTACCCTTCAACGTCATTTGACTGCCTATATGCATACAAGGCTTGCTCATTCTTGGAGATCACAATTAGAGTTCATCAGAGTTATACGGAATTAAGCATCGTACGCATTCAATTGTAACCCACCCCACTATATATACAACGACATTCTTTCTGCCCCCATTCACATTTATAGCTACGTTTTTACGAGCTCTAATTTATTGAGCTATGTACATATATATAAAGCGTGAATCATATTTGCAAAGGAGAATATTATGAGAACAGGATGAAGAAATTCCAACTCACTGGACCAAGTAACCCTAAAACAAGATCCCCAAGCCATTTTTTGCACTTCCAGTTTCACAAACAATTGCAAAAAGAAAATCGTAAACTGTCAAAATGAAAAAGAGCTAACGAAATCTCATGTTTGTATTTTAAATTGGCAAAGCTAAGCCTGAGGGAATAAATCTAAAAAAGCTCAACCTTCGGAAGGAACATTCATCCCTTGACTCCACTAACAAGCACTAAACTAAAATATATCTACTTGTCATCCAGTCAGAGTTTTATTCTTACTCCCTCATTGTACATATTGTGCAGTACTTATGTAAAAATGTTTTGTTTGGATGTTTTCTACTTTTCCAGTTTAATTAAAATACACTCAATACAATACAGATATAATATTGTATTCAAATAAAAAAAAAGAATAGAAACGTTGATAAAAAAAAGTATTGTTGTACTTGTTGAAATAATTTGAGTGCTATACAATTTATCATAATTTGTCAATAAAACATGAAAACGTGACCAAATTTTAGTTTAGAGTTTAGTTCTGATCATAGTAAATCTAGATTTCCCGACAAGTACCCCTGCTCTCATTTTGTCCTAATAACCGTTAAAAGCATTAGGTTGAGTACATGACTAATGAATGATCTAGTTTGTTAGCATTAGTTCAAGATGGAATTTTCAGATTATTTAAATAGATGACGAATGGGCGTTGTATTGATCCCTTTTTTGCGTATCTAGAATAAGCTCGTTAATTAGAGACGCAGTAGCTATATACAAATCCGATATTAAGTACAAACATAAAAGTAAAAACGTTCTGGGAAACATCTAATTTAATTTATATAATTGGAAACTGAGCATGAAAACGTTGTAGCGAGTAAAACGAGAAGTTGTATAAGGTCAACCTTTAAATAAACAAAAAAAAACGTTATTTCCTCTCCAGTCGCGACTTCATTATCGAGGACGAATGAATTTGCGTATTTGAAACTAATCCTTGCAAATTCCAGAGATATTGGGTTTAGTCATGCAACGATTGAATTTCAATGGCATAAGCAGATTCCCAGTTTCCCATTTTCATTGCGGAATGTGTTTGTCAATAAATTACATGCTGAAGTCTTCACTTCAAACTCATTATATAAAATTACTTTTAATTTTTATTGCCTAAATAAAGCATGTCGAATTTACTAAAGCTTCTAGTATTTATATATAGAATTCACTTGAATGTCTGGATTTGGTCTCATTGAACAAAGTATCGATTTCTTTTATGCAGCATATTTGCAAAATAATCATCATCTCCTTTATAAAATGCCCCGTCTGTTTGACACTTTTTCTGTTCGTAACATTCTACTGCGCAAGTCACAAGTTAA
>JAQIXN010002085.1:0-13479 GCA_034698145.1 Proisotoma minuta
GACATATTGGCGTCAAAAATGAATTTCTAAACATGGTCGTCAGGTCGATTTTTGTCGCCATCCTCAATACCCTTAAATGTCGCTACGAATATCTATATAAATATATAGTGAATAAGTATTTAATTACAAAAGAAACAATAATGTGCTTTGGTCCAGAGGTGACCAAATTGTTTTTAACAATAAAAATTGTATTGAGATGAAATTTTTTATTCATATTATGCCAAAAACTGTCTTGCTGATACGGGATTAATTGCTCAGGTATCCCGTGATGCTTATATATAAATACCGTTGGTATGTATGAATCATACATCATACAGTATGATGTACATATATTGAATCAAAGTTCAGGGCAAAATAGGGCAAATCCATCTTCATTTAAGAAGTTCCTCATGTTCTATCTCATTTTCTGTGAGCTGCTTTGTTATTCATCAAATCAAATACTTGCTGACAAAGAGATTATTATCTCACACAGGGCAAAGCCAGGCTCCACAAGATCCTTTACAAGCTAAATGGTGTTGGGAAAGCATTTGGGTGACAGTGTTATTTACATATGGGGACGACAGGAAGCTTAGCTTATGCACACACGTGTAGCGTCTAAATAAGGTTGCTGACTGACTGCTGGGGGATCATGTGAAAAGCTTGGGATTTCATTAATCGATTCCTCTTTTCATTTGCATGGTATGAATGCTTTAATCTGGACAGAAGCAGATAAAACGGCCCAAAAGATAAACTAAAGATGGATGACATAAAGGAAGAAGGCACCTTCAGGACTAATTAGTACTACCACCACGACGTGCCTGCCAATTAAAGATTGTCTTCCATACGTTACGGATGGCTGCTTATTAGAGAGAGGAAATCTTGGTCCCAGTTTAGAATTTCAGTTGCGTTAAAAACACACGGGAGATCTATAAAAATTAATTACCTCAAAAGCCCTAATGCTTTCTTCGCCCTACCACTGACATTTATGTGAACAAAATTCTAATGCAGGGCTGTGTAATGAAGAGGAGGCAAAGTGATCCATTCTGTTGAGCGATTAGCGTATACATGTTTAGAGAACATGTTTAGCATAGGGCTCCTTTCCTTGTCATACCAGAACTAATTAATCGCGAATTCGGTGTAGTCTCAGCCAGATTTAGTAAACATGTTGTATGTAAAATACCTCCAAAGAAAGACGGCAGATGTTCCCTGCTTTTGGGGATTATTTGATTTCTTTGAAATCCTGGGGATGCCTGAACAATTCCATTACCTTAAGTAAAGGGAAACCCTTTGGGGAAAATATCTCAATAATAAACTAATTATATACCCATCCTCCAAAAGAAAGTAGTACAAAGTATCAGAAAAAACAAAAGTGGTCACCCTCTTTGAATTTAGTAAACCTTAATCCTCTCAAAACCTATATCTATCCAAAACACTCAGTTTCCTTTTATTTTGAGATGAAACAGATGAGACTGTCGCTAAATTTGCCCATGAAATAGTAAATATGTATTGGTTGAGGTGTAACCAATCCATTTAAATGAGTGTTCATTTAGTAATGACATTAATCTGCATTAGGATTTAACTTAACGACAAGGATTTATAGTGAACCATGCATGAGTTCATTTGCCATTATGTTTGCTTTCTAAAGCATTTGATACCATTTGACTCGAGCATTCATAATCCACTTATGTCCCAACACTTTGTATCACATTCATTTTGCGTTATTCACATTTATAATTATTTGCACTTTATAGTCCTTTCCTAAACTTGTTTTCTACGTAATTCAATTGAACATTTAATCCTAATTTTCCTAGTCTATAACTTTAGACAATGTATGAATGACCTTTTACAACATTTTCCAAATTATACAACTTTAATATTTCATCTATATATTATATAAATGAACTCATTAAAAATTATATTGCGATATTTTTGCTATAGTTTTACAAAAGGCCTGTGTATCAAATTATACGTAGCCAAAAATATTTTACTTGTACTGTAAAGGAAAGTCTGTGGTGTGGGTCTACTCCATTTTTCTTGTTTATGAGATCTTGTTTTAAGCGATTTTGACTTAACATGGTGAGAAAAATATGATTCAAAAATGGAACGAGACAAACCAGGGATGCTTAATCTCCTATTTATTTTTTATTTACTCCATGACAATTCAAGTAATAAGAGTGCAAAAACAGTGTGCGAGACAAATAAATGTTCCATAAAAGGAGTCTTGCTGAGAGTCAACAATTCAAAGAGTACAAGTAAAAATTCCTGTTGAGAAATTGATACCGCTACCGACCCAACGCAATAAGGAGAATTTTTTAATCCAAAATATTATCCAGAAGGTCAACATATAGTTAGTTACATTTGCAGGACAAAAAATCATAAAATATATATTTATATATAAATATAGCATATTAAAATGTTTTTGTATAGTTTTTTTCTTCAAAGACAAATGTTGACAGTGAAAGAGTTACATGCAATTTACCTTTACATTATTTTTACCTTGGTTTTTTAAGTTTTCTAAAAATCAAAATTGAAGCGTCTGCATAACAAAAGTATTTCATGTCACGAAGGGTAAAATATTACACCATTTCATGAGCCAAGGAATAATTTACTACAGATTTTAAGTGGCTTTCAAAACAAGACCTCTTTCTTTCCTTTTCAGTGTCTCACATGCAATTTTTACTTGAGTACACGCGTATTGTTTCCGCAGCAAAATAAATGTAGATCGGAAGATGTTCATTGTGTACAAGACAGCGTCTTCTTACTTAACGGCACTGCCAAAAAACTCGATAAATAGTATAAAAAATCTAGTAGTAGTGGTCGCTTCGAGACATTTTACTTGCACAAACTTTTTCTGATTCCGTTTTTGCGAAATCTCATTTCATTATATACACAGAGAATATGAATGATTATATTACTGAGCATCGTAAAACTTTTATACGATGCCTTTAATAGGTAAGTATCGCTTAGCGTTTGACTTTGACTAGCTGACAAGTAGTGTCGTCGTTAATATGCTTATTATCTCGTCCACTAAAAAATAGGTGGTTGTTTTGTAACGTGTAGTAAATATGATAACGTTGATTGCTTGCCGCGTCCGCCGTCCCTCCAGCACCGTATGTACGTTTATTATCCGGTCGTAGTTTATCAGGTTAGCAGCCATATTGACCATGACCAGACACGCTTATACAAGAAATTGACGCTAAAATTAGCAAATACCAACTGGCATGCAAAGATATAAAAGTTAAGGTACTGAGTGGCAGCCTCCAAGCATATTTGTAGTACTTGGATTGCGCCAAGGAATTTGTTGAGTGTTTTGAGTATGGAGATAAAAGTGCTGACGTAAATTGATACTCGGACTAGTGAAAAATAGAGACAAAGACAAGAGATAAGAAGCAAAGGCCCATCTCCAGCCATCACATCAACAGAAATCTCTTGCTCATCTTTCTCCCAACAAAATTGTATATATAATGGCTGTCTAGGAAGAAACATTTGATTTACACTTGCCACAAAGATCCTGGTCCTATATAACTAGGTACACTTTGGAGGGCAGAGGAGATTCCGCTCCCGGAAACTCTTATTCGCCCCCCTCAAATTTATCACCAAACAAAATTATGTTAATGCTCTAGTCTTTGGTAACTCCAGTGTGATGCCGTCTTAAGGGAAAAAACATCCGAATCTCACCATCCTTCAGCCCGCATCCAAAAACTACTGACTATGCATTCTTTTGAGTAATTTCAACATTTATCCATTTGTTGTTTCATTTGCAACACTTTAATACAACCAGAAAAACAGATATTTCTTGAAAAGCTGTGAGATTATTGTCCATTCAGCATTCCAACTAACTTTTGGATTAGAAAAAGAAGAAGAATATGCATTTCGTGAAGTTCATTTTCTGATTAGAAATTCCAATGAAGGAAACAGAAGAAAAGAAGGAAAGTGTGAAAGATTAAGGGAAGTGAAATTGTATCCTCTCTTTCTTTCTCTCTCTCTTTCTTCTTCCGTTTTGTTCCCTAACTCGGATTCATTCATTCATATTACAGTTACAGCAACTGGTCAAGTTATGTACATATCTGCAAAATATATATATTTAGTTTTCACTGCAATAAGAAAAAAGAGCGTTAATATGTCTAAAATATGAATGATTAATGGCCTCAAGTTTTATACACCAACTTTTTCTACATATGCTAAAACGTGAGGTGGAGAATTCGAAATTAGTTGAGAAAAGTAAACTAAATTTTATAGCCCGAGATTTGAGACAGTTGAGGGCAGAGTCTTTAGATGCATAAGCGTAATGTAGAGGAAGCACATCATTCTTCCTGTTTTTTGGAGAGATCTTCCTGTGGACTTTTTGGTTGGCTTACCGTACGACGCCTCAGCAGTCCAGTGGCATTTTATGCATCAAGAGATAGTGAAGAATATTGTGGGAAGACGCCAGTTCCCCTTTGCCCGTTGTGCAGAATGGGTTGAGACTTCTCTCCTCATACACACTCACACCGACTTTCTTTATTGCAGCCACAAAACAAGCAAATTGTGAGCCCACATTACTAAAAACATTGTCACTTTCACTAAAGTCCGCCCTTTAAATGCCATGCTAATGGATCCCTTTGTTGGGCTTTAAAAACTCAGTCTCCGTAACGAATATTATTTTCTCTGGCATCTGGGAGTAAATTACAGCATCTGCTAATCATCGAAGCACTTTGTCCACAAATTGACTTACTGCTTAAAAGGTGAGCCTTTTAAAATATTTACTCACGGTCACCCCTCATAAACCCAATACAAATTATCTGCCCTTATATAAGTACGTTACGTAGCTCCAAGTGCGATCCGTCTCAACTTCCCTCTCCCCTAATTTTTTGAGGAAAAAGAAACAACAAAAGGGTGAATTGGAGGTGGATTAAAGAAAAATGAAAGTCAATTTCACCCACCCATTGAGAAATAATCAAAAGGTAGGCTGAGGAAACAATGAATTCTGAGGAGAGAAAGTAATTTATTCAAAGAACGTGAATGAATTTGTTGAGGTTTGGTTTGGAGCTAATGTTTGTTCTGACAAACCCAGAAGTACCTTGCCCGATTAGATTTTAAATTATGTCTTCCACTTTCTCCATTTAAAATGTGGTTTCTTTTCATGGATGAACTTTAGTTCTTAACAAAGACCCCGATTTGTCCATCTGCAATCAAAATCATGCTTATGTTCATTTCCTTTTTAGTTCAAAATTTCACACAATCTTTCCATGGGAGAGACCAAAATGTCAGAGAAAGAAGGTTGTGCATGATTTCCTTTAGACAATAAGTATACTCCAATGCATATATTGCTTTGGGATGTAATGAGACTAATGAGTAGGGGATTTTATTTGGATGAGTTGGATAAGTGTCAATTTCTTTAATGGTTTAAAGTATTGTGTATACATATATATATATATATGATGGTAATGACTGGAGGGCGGCTTTGGGATCATGTCCCTTTCATGTCATCATCAATGCCTTTCTAATCAATCATCTAAACCAACAGGACAAAGTTGGCAGGCATTCTGAGGTTTAAATCCATGAGATTGTGGTACATTTAGTGGATGAGTTGTTTTGTCTCTTTACCACCGCTATTTGTTCAATTCCTATTCGCAACAACGGGTGTACTTTGTATTTACTCAGGGCGCGGCGGCCGTTGCTTATTGCCACGCTCTACAGTTTAATTAATTTTTCTCAGTTGTACTCACTGCCAATTCTACGTGCTGTTACAATTTTTTGTTTCCTCTACTTCAAACTTTCCCATTCTTTGTTTCTGTTCCAGTAAACACGTTTATTGGCATTGAGAAAACCTAAAACGGATAACTGCTCCAGGGTTTCATCATCCATAAGGGCAATTTTCTCTCCCGTCTGAGGATCTTCTTCTTTTATATCATCATCCCTTTACAAACTTTTCCCCTTCAATTTTCGCATTTTCAGCTCCATCACAATTGCAAACAAATATCAGGAGCTAATAAATATCTTTTCTTTAGAAAACAAAATAAATTAATTTATTAGTTGAATCGTACAAATAAAAGACTAAATTTGTTCCTTTAACATGTTAAAATGTGTGATT
The DNA here is from genome assembly GCA_034698145.1 of Proisotoma minuta. Taxonomy (NCBI): domain Eukaryota; kingdom Metazoa; phylum Arthropoda; class Collembola; order Entomobryomorpha; family Isotomidae; genus Proisotoma; species Proisotoma minuta. Next base: position 6,053 of record JAQIXN010002085.1, read on the forward strand.
GGAACAAGAGAAAAGACGCACGCTTTGCTATGTAAGTTGTAAGTATGGGGGCGAGTGAGTTGTTGAGTTGCTTTCTCCGTCTCACATTTCCCACATTGAGGACTTCTAACCCCTGGATGGAATAATAACCAAATGGCAAAGAAACAGTTGCCACCACCCCATCGATAAGATAAGATCAGGGCATTTCTACCTAATTTGTACTCCACCTACTCCTTGTTCAGTACGTACTGTAATTGTTACCAAAAGAAATGGCTTACAAATGTAATTGTTCTTTCTCATGAAAGAACGCGTTCTGTATTCCTAAGTTGTAGAAACAGTTCATAAAAATCCCTTTTTAGTGCTTATGGGATATAATACTATATACATATATATATTTAATGCGAGGGATTTTGTGTACGATCCATTCAATTCTAAATATGATTTATGTCCGCGTATGTTATCAACGTTACTTTGACTGCTAGCAGAGCTTGTTGTTCTTGTTGTTGAGAGTGAAAAATCCTTTTCTAGGTGATTCTGGTTTGAGATGAGAGGGATGAGACTCTTTCTCCAAATAAACTAAACTCCGTTGATTAGCATGTTTAATATATAAACCAAAGCTTGTTCGTTCTCTTCGACTCCAAATAAATAATTAACAGTAGTATATAAAGGCAGGCAGAGATACGATCAATTTTTGCCAACTTTAAGAATGAAGTGACTCGTATTTCTGCATCATTACCCATTACTACTAAATCCATTTCTATATATTTCTGCTACTTTTTGCTAGATGCAGGAACATAATCAATAATCAATACGCAAATATCCTAACCAGTTTCTGTCAGTCTTTTTCTCTGTCTCTGAAAATGTCTCTGACGAAGGATGTCTCTTGTTCTTTTCTTGAGTGCACAAATATGAGAAAAAGAATACCTGAAGTTAATGAGGGTAAGGTACAAGTCAAAAGAATATCGATTCTGTATCAGTTGTTGAAATCCCAAGCCAAAGGGGTAACACGAGACAATGGAAACTGTCTGATGGAATGATTACAAAAAGATTATCTTCTTCATCGCAACACATGGCGTAAGGCTTAGGCCACAACAGTTGTTTCTACAAAGCTTAAAATCCAGCCAGTCAATATAGGAAAGGGGAATATTAAATTATCAATAAAATGCTTGCAACATGTTCGGTGGGAAGCTGGTTGGGGACCTCAGAGGGATATAATAATATTGTGTGCTCCTCTCAGTTCTTGGCCAACTTTTCTGGACAACAACCAACTCATTTTCATTTTAAATGTTCAACTTTAGGGAAAAAATCTCAAAGTGCGGTCTGGAAAACTGGAGCCGGTCTACCACTGCTATTATTGTCTTTTAGAATTAAGGGCAGACAAGGAGAAGGAACTTTTATTGCATCTATAGAATCAAATGGGAGGAAAGAGATATTTAAGAGGAGTATAAATGCTCGTGTTAAAAAGATAAGGTAAATCTGGAATATTAAGTTGAATGCTTTGTGTGGAGTGTTTTTTCAAGTGTTATTATTATACATGAGGAGTCTGAGCTGGGGTTAAGTATGTGAAGAAAGTGGCCTGATGCTGTCACTCTGTGTATGCAAAGTAATTTCACTTGAAGTGTGAGGGAAGGGATCTATTATTGGCTTGGGCCAAATCTCAAGGGCTCTCTTCAATGTCTTTTGAACCAAAGAGATGGATTTTAATGCCACTAACCAAACCAATTTCTAGGCCCATATGACGAGATGTGAACTGATGAAACATGCTTATTCTCTCGAGGATACGAATATACATCCTATTCAACCATGCTCCATTGTTATTGCCAAAACTTTCTCATTTAAGGCTAATAGTGCTCAACAAGACTTGCATATGTATATATAAATATATCAAAGTATGTACTTAGAAAGTCAACTCATTTTTTCTTTCTCCATTAAACTCATTTCCCTTTTATCCAAGATGACGAAATAATTTGTGAGGAATTTTTAATACATTAGTAGTAGAGCTAAAGGCATAAATAATAATACGAATGCCAAAGGAACTATGTTTAATGGGGAAAGTGGAGACGGAAGTAATGAATATTTGTTGTTGTGTTGTTTTCCAATCAGATCATGGGATCTTATTAACTATTTGGTTTGGCAACACCCTTGGGGGTGACTTGTATAGATATAATTCGACAATGATGCTTTGGGACATTTAAATTTGCAATTTCAAACATCTCGAGCGATTTGGTTTCTCTTTCATGTTCATTGGCTGTCATAATCAAGCTTTTCTCCCGTTGCTTTGCTGGCGTGGGCGGGTGATGAAATTGATTGTGTAAATATAATTGTCACAACTTTGCCTTCTTAAAGCCAATTGTGAGAAGTTGAAAGTCAAGCTTTGTATTTCCGCCACGTGCTGATGATTCGACACTTTGAGTCTCGTATCATCAGTGTGATGTGTACAGAAAGGATTTAAGACACCTCTCAGACCCTTCCTTTGCAAAGAGTTGCTGAAGTTGTAATTTTTATTTTCAATTTTTTGGTGTCAACGTAATTTCTGTCTGGAAACTTTGTTACTGCTAAAGACAATGAGCAGAATATTCAATGCAATGTCAAGATATTTCATTCAAAGTACGACTATGAATTTCAATTCGGCCCAAAACTAGCAGTCATGCAATGCAACCGGATTATTATCCCCACTTTTTTCTTACTTCTTTATTGCAGCAGTAAAAATGTTCCATTCAGAGGACCAGTCATCTTCATGCTTGGTGACATATACGACAGGAACTAAATTTTATTTCAATTTCTATAACCATCTAATTTAACAATGGAGCTAAATGAAATATGCCAAAATTATTCAGCCCATTCTCAAATAGGTTTATTGGATGACATTGTTCTCCCACAATATGATAATATGGTTGGAGAAAGCCAAGTTGTTGAAGATTATTGTTATTAGTATTACATTAATAATAATCTATATTTAGAAACTACTTTTTTCTGCACAAATTCAACCAACTTCTTGAAAACAATTTATAGTTAGTAAGTATATTTGTTTGAGGAATCTTTATCTATTACTTGAATAACAAAGATCAAAGAGTGCTTTTGTTAGCTGGACAGTTAATATATAAGTGAAAGCTAGGTCCCTAAGTATTTTTCTCGGACTGAGTAGTAATGAGTAGCCAAAATGAATTAACCCATCTATCCAACTGTCTATTTTATTTGTGAAAAAACTTTTAAAAGACATGGCAAATATAACACAAATTTTATCTACTTATCGTATGCAGGTGAAATGCCGCAGGTCAGTCACTATATGATTTCAAATGGCGTGCAGGATCGATTGTGATGTCTCGAATAAGTTTTAAGTTTTTGGCACATGATATACTCAAAGACGTCAAACACACACATTGGAAACATTTATTTTTTATCTTCCTCTTGGGTAGTTATATATATATATATATATATATACTGTTGGGAAATTTGAGACACAAAAGTATTGAGACACAATGTTGGGTAAAATAAACATTATTATTATTTCTTGAATTATTAAGTGCTTTAAGTATTAAGGAAACTTTCTTGTCACAAAACATTCCAGCTTATAAATGATTATTATTTTTACATAACATTAAAGCCATCAGGTAGACGTTTCTTTTGAAATATCTACTTTACAAATGAACGAGAAGGTTATAAATAACCCAAGCAGAAAAACAAGAGAAATTAATGGTCTGCTGGAAAAGCTAACCCTATGGCGTAATGTAATCGATAAATAGTATTTGAGATCAAAAATAAGGTGAGACGGGTGAGTTAAACAGATTTGATGCATATTTTATATCCCTCTCAGAATGCTTTTCTATAATCATGAAAAGTTTCAAGGCATTTCTTGAGCTTAAGCTCTGTATGTTAGCAAACGTTTTGCAAATGAATATTATCACTATTTTAGTGCAATTTAATAAAGCTGTTTTGTTTCATATATAATGCAAGGGAAAGTCGGCTACCGATAATTTTATCCACATATAATAATAGCTCAAGGAAAATGTAGAATTGAACTTTGGTTCTAATGTTAGGTTCTAGTGTTATATCCACTCTCGATGTAAAGATTAACTAGTTAATTAACTATCTCTATCAGATGATGTGAGAATTACAGGGCCAAAGAATCTAATATCATTTATATTATTACCTCTTGACCTTCAAATCATTTTCTTTCACTGCAGTTGTATTAAATGTAAGAGGGTTTTCTTGTGAAGCTGGTAGCGGAATTATCGGTAAAGAGACTTAATAAAGCGAAACAATGAAGTGAATTGAATTGGGCAGTAGATTAGTGCGGGCATGGCTGGGTATTGGAGAAAGTTTCTGCCTCTACATCTCAATTCAATTAACTTCTTTTCTCAGAACAAACGGTTAAATCGAAATTGGGTTCATCATACCTATGACATAGCAGTCATTTTGGTCACTACGGACTAGATAAGGGAAGAGCAATAAGAAACCTCTCAAAATGACGGTAACAAGATGCGAGTTGGTTTTTAGCATCAAGCCTCTTTATCTCTTGAGCACTTTACTACCTATGGTCTCTAGAAATTTGGAGTGAAAAAGTGTGCCAAATTGCCAAAATTTTTGTGCGTCGCTTACTCATTGTTTCGTAATGATGGGAGTTGTCTTGAGGTACTTTTCTGTACAACTTTTCAGGTAAATCTAAGCACTCGAAGAAATACAATCGTGATTTCAGCATTTTTTAGATTCTTTTACTAAAGGATGACTCTGTTCATTTTCCCAAAATACGTCAAAGTTCTCGCTACATTGAATTACTTCGTTATAAAACACATGCCAGCATAAAAAAGAAAAAAAGTTACGTACTCCTACGCGATAAAAAAACTTGCCTTTTTGCAAGTATTTTTTTAATACTAGAATGGTTAAGAAAACGAATTCGAAAGTCAATACAACAAGTTGATTTATAGCTATACTGATGAGGTAGAAAAAGAGTTAATCTGAATTTTCCCTGCCGTTCATGTGGAACTGAGTAACTTATTTGTTTCTTCAGCTCCAAGCCCTTTCTCTTTTTTCCAAGCATTTATATAAGAGCGCATTCCTTTTGTAGCAGACAATTAAGTTTGTTGATAATTGGGCCAGGGATTGAGAGGAAAGTATGGAAATCAGGGATTGTGTTAAGTGAATTGAAATAAGCCAAAAGGATTTGATTCCATCGAGTGAAATTGGTTGCTAAATGTGGGGGCAATCAGGGGATTTTAGGGAATCTCCTCCATCTGGCTGCTTAAATGTTTTTGGCCCACTGAGCCACACATTTATTTTGTTCTTGGGTGATTTTTATTAGAGAAGTCATGATGAGGGAGATGCCACAAGATCTCACTGTTGACTACCTGAGGATGATTTGAGAGAAAGTCATATTTCCCTACCACTACCAAATCCACTTGAGTAAGCAGAGCCAAAAATCCAATCTCTCCTCTTTCTTCTCCATCCACTTCTTCTGATAACTTGCACTCTTATTGCTCAACTGATCCCTATCCCAAAGTGCCCCAGCCATTCACTATCCCTTAAATATTTGTGTCATCACCCAACCGTGTCAAGAGGGTAGAACAGATCCAAGAGCCGTCATCTTTCTTACTCAAACATTATCTTTTGTCCCATATATACCTCCATAAAGCCCCACAAAAAGCTTGTACCATATATAAACCAGAAAGAGAGAGAGAGAGGGAGAGGTATGAATAAATCCATTTTTGGCTTAATTTTCAAAAGTGAAAGCCATGAAAAAATCTTGTGAGCTGTCTAAGAAACGTCAACTTCTTTCTCTACTTTTTTGACTAGTTGGCTGTTTTAAAAAGTAAAGTTTAAAAGCTATTAATTGCTTTATGATGCAAAATTCGTTTAAATGATTTGCTAGCATTAGGGTTACATAGTTCACAGATTTTGTAGTAAAGGGCGGATCAGTTTGAGATAATTAGCTCCGATCCATCGTCCTCTTCTGTCCCTATTATTATACTTTTAACGTAACTGGCGTTTGGATTTCTACAGAGTTAGTTGGCAAGATTAGACTGCATACCAAGTAGAAGTGAAATACATAGTAGCAGCCTCCAGACACTCTCACCCTCATTCCTAACTTCGTGAAGGCAAATCGTAATAACTTTCACTGCCAAAAAATATATATGCGTACAAAACGTGTCTTCCATTCCAATTCACATTAAAAATCGGAGAATTTTTATGCAAGACTCTCATTGATTTTGTTTATGCAAATCCTCATCCATTTCTCAACTAGTCAATTGAATAAGCTTTTTGGGATTTAGCAAAGTCGAGTCATCACTTTTTAAATTGTGGATTTCAACGAGTAGTCTTGGTATCAGCATTGTCCACCCTGATTTATTTTCTTGAGAATATGCACAAGAATCCTCCTCATCTATAAATTCTAGGACTACAATGTCTTTTTAACGAAGCCAATTCTTTTTTTTGAAGCATTACAATTCCAAAGTTTTCTTTTCTGGGCTGGAAGTTTCAGCATAAAGTTGACAACATGAGCAGCCTTGACCCGAGCAAAAGTTAAAAGTTACAGAGGCACTCTTTCAAACTGAACAAACAACTCTGCGAAATAGCCACTCAGGAATGTGGAAACGTTTTTAGTGCCAGATAAATGTGTTCAAATACTCAAAGCAAGCTACGTGATGTGCTCAACAAATGATTAGATTAGTGCAAACTAAACATCCATTCATACTCCGATCTCCAATCATTTGAATTGAAACTTGACTTTCTCCAGGTATGTGTATGATGTTGAGAAAGAATCCACACATTGAGAATGGTTATGACGTTCTCCGTCTTCATGTGACTAATGCTTTCAACTTTCGTCATAAATAAACACTCCATCTTCCATTTCTGTCTTGTATAGTAACCAGGCAAAAGATGGTTTGAGAAAAGTCTAGGACTAGCAGGACACCATTTATGAAAAAGAAGCTTTTTAGGGGAAAAAATATTGCACTAATTTACATACTTTAATGTTATCGTCTTTTAACCATTACATTTGTTAGTGAAAAATGAAACTGTTGCTTCCATCTAGAAAAAAAATAAATTTAGATTTGAGCACTCGAAACACGTAATGGTATGAATAGAAACAACTTTTTACTTTACATATCCACTACATTTAAGAGACGAGTGGGAGTTTAGATCTCAAGGAAGGATTTTTGTGGAGAAAGTCGTTTTCCTTCTCTGTATTGCAATAATTAAAGGCTTTACTAAGATTAGCGCAACTGAGAATGCGGCACACAACTTTTTTCCTTTTTCTTCTTTCCAAGCAAAGTCTGCAATCGCTCACCTCAATGCCAGATTCACCTCAAGATTTTCTTCCTCTTGGTTTAGCAGTCGTTGGCAATTATACTCAAAGTGGTACATCACTCTTATGTGTGTTGGTTCCCAGGAAACACGGCGAGGGGCATTTTGGTGGGGAGAGCGTGGGTTTAGAGTGGGACAGAGGGATCGGC
>JAQIXN010002086.1:0-13477 GCA_034698145.1 Proisotoma minuta
AAAATATACATTTTGAAGATATTCGGTTTATGAACATTATGCAACTTGCCAATTATTTTTATCTTCGGTAGTTTCGGAAATATACCTGGGTAACAGAACTTATTGTGGGACTAGGTATAATGTCGTTAATTATTTAACAACGTTAACAATTTAAGAATTAGTTAACAAGTTACTGCTGTAAACAAACTTATAATATACGTATTTGCCTATTTTTTCCTTTTTGTTTATAGAACTGTCTAAAAATTATAAATTAAGAATCAAAATTTAAAAGAAAGACGGACAGACGGATCGATGTTCAGGTAATAACATGAACTACTCTGATAATCTGCAAATCATTAAATTATATGTCAATGGGTATGCATATGTAGGTATAGAAACAATATATTAAATAAAGAACTTTGTGTAAAACGCAATCTATATAACAATAAAACATTGTGCAATATTTAATCAAAAATAGTTCCATGACCAGCGGCTACATATGTATTTGCGTCAAGATTAGGAATAACTTCAGAGCAATAAAAGTTTCGCAATGTTCATGAGTTTTAATTTAATACATTGTATTATAGGTAAACTATATTGTTATACAAAATTTATATAATTGATGGGATTTTATTGCCAGCACAAAAACTTGAAATTAATGTTGCTAAAGTAAGTTTAAAAAAAAATAACATGCGTTTAACTAGCAACAATTTAAAATAACATGCTCAAGGGATTATTGTCCAATTGTTCCGACTATTTAAAACGTTTCCGATTCCTTAGCCAATGAAGCAATAATCGTCGTAATACAGTTTGTATTGTTTGAATTATCATAACAATGAAAGCATACCAGTCAAAATTAAAACAACGCTCTGATAAGTGTGCTAAAAGGGCCCCAATTCCAAAATAACTAGAAGCGATGAAAAATATTCTCAAATTTTTCAAATTTAAAAACAAATCTTGGTCATTGTTTTCTTGATTAGGGACGATTCTTTGAGCCAGTTGTGCCATAATTTTGAGGTATTGGCCCCAATCTTCTCTCCAAACATTCACTAGTCCTGCTTCCATAATTCTTCTGTGCATTCGTTTAGCTTCTCCCATAAAATTTACATCATAAAACGAATAAGATTGTATTGAGTCTCCCAAAAGAAAAATGTCGCACTGCAAATATTTACTAGCATTTTTTGACGAAAGTCCTAAAAGATAGTGAAGCCAATACTTTCCACTTTCAACGTCAGTATTGTACATAATCCCAATTGGATTTTTAAATTTTGTGAGCTCTTTTGCCTGTTCTTCAAAAGTCCAGTTATTTTTGGCCACTTGTATTTGAGTAATATATTTTGAGACGCCATTTCTTTCAAACTCTTTTACAATGTCTTCCCTCTGATGAAGATATTCTTCCATGATCTTGTATTCCACCGAGGGAGTGGCCACCAAGATCTTCGAGTAATGGTTTGTCTTAAAGAACTCTCCAACATGTTTTATCTTGCTTGGTAAACTGGGAGAGATGAGATTTCCTGTGATAAACGACTCGTAAATAGATGAAAGAACAATGCTTCCAAGTCCAAATGCCAGATATTTTACAGGTACATTTTCCACTGTTGGTTGCCTCATGAGAATAGACAGCAAAAGATATGTTGTATTGAACAATTTTACTAAGCTTGTGGTACATAATGACAAAATAGCGGACATAATAGAAATTATTATGAGGCTCCACACCCACAAATCATAAGGACTGAACCAAACCAAATATGATTGCTGAAAAATGTTGTTATTCAAAGGTTTGCAGTATACCACTTGACCCCTTATTTCCTTGTAGAATATCTGAAACAATATGCAAATATCTTACTTATTGTTAATAGTGATGTACACCATGTAAATGCATACACTTTCTCTCACCATTGTCAATGTTCCGACAAAGTCATTCTTATTCCGATATGTGTTTGTTTGAATCTCCCCTAAAGTTTCAATTTGATCTTGTGTTGTTTTCCAAACAATTGTAAAATTAAAACGTTTTGCCAGTATTTGCTCCATTTGAGTTTCCTCTCCACATGGTTGATATTGGCTCAACGGAAACATTTCTTCTTTAGTTTGGCAATTTTCTAAGTTTTCGTTTCTTATCGACAGTAATGGTTTCAGATGGTAATTTTTAAAGGGTACAACTCTTTTTAAGAAAACGCTCCAAGCAGTTATTTTTGAACTCAATTCAACCCAATTTTCGAAATCTATGTCTGGATGATCATGGCTTTTAGAGAGATAATAGTGTGGAAACCATGGGTATTTATGGTTGTGAGTGTATTGGAAAAGGGAGGATGGGTATAACATGTATGATTTAATCCCTGAATGCATAGGCAATTCTTTGTCATCCTCACGTTGTACACGAATGAGGATAAATACTGAGTCGGGGGTCCAGGAATATTTCATAAAAGTTATCTCTATATCCGAATATATAAATGGCTTTACACGATTGTAAGGTTCGAACAAAATTATCACTGCACAATCTCCTCCGTACTTGATGCTTTTTCTAGAAATAGACTTTTGTCCAATAAAGAATTCTCGTTGATAGTTCAAAGTTTGAAATGTTAATAAATTCGATGCTTTCTTTGCAGCATTGCTTAAAGAGTGAAAGGTTATAAATTCACGGCCAAGGTGGTCTACGAATCTGTCGTAAGTTCTAATGAAAAGTAAGCATTCTTGTATTGCCCCCAGTTTTTGGATAATTATTATTACTAAAAATATTGATATTTTTAAGTAACTTTGGATAAAGAACATGTTAAAATTGTTTCTTGTTTAACTTTATAGTTTAATAACAATGCTTATCAGCCAAGTACATTTACACGTGTGAAAACAATTAAATTGATTTATTTGGAATTTTATTTTGCATGAAAGCTTTTAAATAAATTGCTTCCTAGACAAAAAACTTCCGATGGCAAATGACTAAATGCGTACTTATGTGCCATAAGGAAGCTTTTATGATTTTGCGTGATAAGGAACAGGAAAAAAACTTTTACTGTCAAGGTTCAAAGGTTTTAATTTTTGAAATCAACATTATACATAAGCTGTTGACAACCTAGATATGCTTTCTTATATATAGATATTTAGATATTTATTCAATACATACTTATATACCTATCGAATCTTTATTAGCATATGCTTTTTAAAGTTTACGAGAATGTTTCAAAGCATTAACAAATCAATTAATGTCTCTACACAGATATTCAGCATTTCGCATGTCGTTTCAGTGTGAAAGAATTTTCCAGCACCCATTCTAACAGTGAGAGGTCGACATGATTTGAGCAATCTTGAGACAATTTTATTCCGCCGAAGTCTCATGAGTTTGCCCAAAAGAATTTTACTATGGACATGAGGAAGGGCCGCTGCTTTAAATATGACGCCAATTACAATTAGAAAATTCATTGCAATTGTAACAAAGAATGAAGAGATTGTCAACGGAAGCTGCGTTGCAAATGTAAGCAGGACGTAAACCGAAATTGTTACGGTAACCATTGAGCCCCCAACAAGAAACTCCATTGTTGGTCCTTTGTAGCAAATATTTTGAAGAGTTGACAATACTTGACAGATGCGATACAGGCGGAAAGTTTTCATGATATTTCCACCGTCCCAATCATACCTGTTATTTTTTTGCAAACTTTATAATGACTTGTTTACTTTCTTTAACTCATACCTGCATTTCCTCACAACCTTGACAATCACGATTGTTGCATATAGAAGACTAGTACAGCAACCATAGCCAACACTACCGACCATTGTTGTCCACGTGAATGCTTCAATTATTCCATGCAAAAGTTGGGGAAACATGAGACTATATTGACGAGTACATAAAAAGCTTTTTTTCTTGAACAGCATGCTTCCAATCATTGGAGCAGCACAGGGCAAAAATATCCCAGTTATCAAAGCCGTTACAAAAATGATTATCAATGATTGTTGGATTGTCAACGCCAGTTGGTTGAAAAACCAAATCACACTCAGCGATTTGTCGTCATCTAAATAAATGAACAGAAGCAAGTTTGATAATTGTGCATTTTTATATAAAATATCATAGATTTACTTTTATTTCCATTTCCAGTATATTTCAATTCCATTTTTATTACTGTGTTAAACAACAAAACGTTTTCGTCCACAGTGTTAAAAGTAAATATCTGACATGAGGAAGCCATAAGAAATACGAAAGAGAAGAATGTGTAAATCACCGTTTTCCAAAACGGCATTTCCTCATTTTTCCATGCCAACAGCAGCCAATTTAGAGACAAAATGAAATGGAGCCAAATGTTGACTGAAGCAATTGCAAAAGGAATGAATTCTTGTCGTGACTTTAGATGTTCAAGTTTTTCTGAATTTGCGTTAAAACGAAAAGGAAGACTTTTGAGAGAGCAACAGGCTTTGAGAACTTTAGATATGGCATCTTTCTGAAAATTGTTTTTTTCAGCTGTAGGAGGTTTAAAAATATTTCTCATTGTTGTTAAAATTTCTTTTAATAAGGGCTTCATTTTATTTGTTTCGAATGTGTATAAATGTAGACTGAATTATTATCAGTTGCAATTCTATTTCGCTTGCAGCATTTACATATGCACAATATGATGAACCAATTAGTTAACAATTTCAGTTAATTGAAATAACAAAATCTATCCAATAACCTAGTATTTATTGGGTAGTAAATAAATATAGGCTGTGAAACCTAAAATTTGGAAATTTCTGTCTTTCCTCTTTGGTAGCTGATCATTTAATAACTTTGTAAATACATGTCTAGGAAATACCAGACGGTTATTTTACTTTTAAAAATAAAGTTCTGATATCAATCTGCAAAACAATCACATGCGTCATTACTCTATATTTATAATATATATATATATATCCTTTAAACAATCAAATATGTTTTCCAAAACTTTAAACTTTTCATGAAATTACTTTTCTGCAAATAGAAAAGTATTTTTTAGTATAAACAATTTGCGTTTTCATTTTGCAACTGTCAAAATTGAGCCATAGTGCAATTACTGGTGACTGGAGTCAAATTGTAAACAATAATTTATCAAAACTCATTTGCAACATCGGAACTATGTCAGCTCCCTAATTAGAGATAACGATTTCTCATTATTCCTGTCCGTCCGCATACTACATATAAATTGGTTTTCAACTTTACAAAGTCCCTGAGCAATTATTGATTTCTTCCCTTTAAATATTTAAATATCTCTCTGTTATTGATTATTGAACGAATGCTGAGACCTAAATACTAATAATTGACCCAAATTCTTCCTCTTTTGCTTCATATTCCATCAAAATTCACATTCTCATAAATTCCATCCTCAAAATGGGTCTCGAAGTTGTTCTATACACTCAACTAAGCGCCCACAAATGTTCCTCGCAAGTTGTGGATTGCTCAAAAACATTTTTCTGGCATAAAGAGCTTCCGCTTTTGTTCACAGATCAAAACAACATTGCGGATTGTGCGGTGGAAGAATTTCCCCAAGGAAATGTAGAATTTTACAAGTGCGAGTGCCAAAATGAGAAAGAGGATGATGGAAGCCCAAAATACAAAATTTTGCAGCTTGGTATTGGCTCAATGTCATGGTAAATTTTTGATGCAATTTAGCAATTTTCATGAAACCTAATAATCTTTAAGGTATGATCATGAGCCCGACAAAGAACCTGAACCTGATCCAAATGCTGAGCCAGAGCAATCTGAAGATGTATCTAAGGACAACGAGACAGAAGAAGGAGATAAAGAAAATGAGGATCCCAAAAAAGAAGGAGAAGAATCTAAAAAAGATGACGAGTCTAAAGAGGAGGATGAAGAAAAGAAAGAGGAGGATGATGAGGACTACGATCCTTGGAACAAACCCAAACCTCCCCCGGTCATCATAAAAAGAGATCCTATATGGATACATGAATATCTTCGACCCGGTCAATTAGTGGAGTACACGGAAGTCATTCGGTTTCACTATGGACCATATTTCAAATTCACCTCAGAAAACGTGCGGATCCCTCTCTTTAAGGAAACTTCTCACAACAATGGATATTACACGGGGGAGTGGCTTCAGGAACTTAAGGACGAGTTTGAAGAAAAAGTGGGGAAAGGTGGAAGGCTGACATCGTCATTGACCAGGTACATGCAGCTACTTGAGGGACACGACATGGCCAATTGTCTGGTGCAACATTGTGGAATTGATATTGTGAGAAAAAAGGTTGAGAAGAAGAATTATTTTCAGGCTTTTCAAAATCTAGCCATTAGTAATGTTGATAATACAGTCAGCAAGTAACATTTCAAAAAATCACAATTTCTTTTCATACTTACTCATTAAGTTTTAACAGCTCAATTCAGTTTGAATGTTTATTTTTAAAGTACATAAAAAATAAATACTAAATCTTTAAATTAATTATCAGGCACTTTAAATATTCATAGCTTTAGTTTATTTATTTATATGCACGTATATAAAATATCATCATTTTATTATTTAAAAATAAATATATTACTTTAACTCTTAACCTTTTCCTTAATCTTTAGTTCAATAAACAAATGAATTTGAATGAGAATTTAAAAAAGACTATCCAGTGTATTTTTTGCACTTTCCCTTACTACAAACCGCATTAATTGCGCAATTTTCATTATGTCCGCAGACTTTTCCTTCAGATCGAATGCAACCCCTCCGCTCGTCGTCATAAATGTCCCCCTCATTTTTGCAATCACAGGTTTCAACTCTAATTTGAGGATTAAATTTACAAGCCAAAAGTCGATATGAGCTGCATGGCAATTGATCGCGACATTCCATTCCAAATCCAAGCTCACAAAAGCCCTTTCCATTGGACGTAAATCCCCCAAGACAATCACAGATATAGCTTGAAGTGGTGGTAGAATTTACACAAAGTCCATCGTTGCCACAAGGAGGAAGTTTGGAATGAGGGTTGCACTTTCTCCCAATTTTAGGGCTGCAAAATTGTTTTAATGGATCCAATCTTTCGTCCAATGGTTTTGAACAGCCACAAGTCATGTTGCTTTTTGTGGGACCGATGCACTTTTTAAAAATAGTTCAAAGCGATTTTTATTTAATTTCACTTTTGTTCATTTATTTAGTTAAATATAGTTCAATTCAAATTTTTACCTTTAGATTATTGACGCAAATATCGGAATTTGGGATGCACTTTTCCCCTCCAATGACAGCACAGTTTCTGTCTTCAGTTTCGACATATCCATCTCCACATTGGCATCTTCCATTTTTGCAAACTGCACCTTGCACACAAATTGAGACGTTGGAGTTGCATTTGACCCCAGGAATTCCTCTGCATAAAACTGATCGCTTTTCATCGCACGCACACTTTCCATTCTTGCAAATCAGATATTTGTCTTTGTCACATTCGTCACTTTCATTGCAGGGACTTTCACGACCACGGCCCAAAATATTTTTGCCCTTATCAAGATTCTCAGGGGACTTGGCGAAACTTACAACAGTTATTATTGTGAACAAGATGACAACTCCAAACAGAGCAATCAGGGTTTTTCTTTTTACCTCCATTTTAGTTCCCATTAAATATAAGTTTGGAATGCTTCTTTTGATTTTTTTTTGGAACTTGGAAAAGTGCGACTAAATCTTACAAATGCCAAATCTGGACTAGACAATCTCAAGATTTTTCCAGTGCTGAGATTAGCTTAAACTTTGAGGGGCCAATAGACACGTACATACATAATCCCATGCGATTATATTATCCTATTATTTATATTAACAAAAACTGAGACCAATTTTTAAACGGCTCTGTTGACAAAGTGGAACAGAAGAAATTAAATCTCCGGTCAAAGGGTTATTTTGAGCAGGACAAAAAAAAATGTTATTTTATTTTATTGTTTTGACACCGACATGCATAATTTGCATACATTCATAGAGCTAAAAAGCTTTAAGAGTCCACTAAAAGCAAGAGAAATCAAACATTTAACACGCTTCAATTTTTAGCTGAACAGGAATGAGAGTGTCTCAGATTTCACGAATGGATTACTCAAAACAACTCTACCATAAGTTATGTAAAACTATTAAAAACTATGTTTAATTTAGATTTGGTAGATTGTCGTAAAAATGCCCAATTGCAATTTTTGTTGTAGGATCCATTTGATTTTAGAATATGAAAATAAAAGAATCAATTTGCGCAGTGTCGTTAAACAAGCACTTGACATAATACAATTATCAAAATCTTGTTTACTCCGATTTCTAACATAAATATGACAGAATTTCTGGAACGCATTTCTGAATTTCTCACCATCCATTTCCATAAACAAGCTAGCTGCGAATGATTTATTGTTGGGAAAACGAGATGTATATTATCACGTGACTGTGGAATGTTTATGCCTGACTCTATACTTCTCGAACAAACAAAGGAAAAAAATATTTACGTGTAGTTGAGCAAGAGAATGTGATCAAATCGATATGCAAACAAACCAATGACCAATTGTTCCCATTCTATATAAATCAATTTCTAGGTAGGAAATTAGCATTTGGTGAAATCTATAATCCACCCATTTGAAGCAAATGCCTTTTGTTAGGAAAGAGGACAATGGAGAAATCGATACGGCCCTCAAGCGTCTGCCTCGGGATCTGGAAACATCCGGAGAAAGTTGAAACTAGAAGTTAGAGCTCAAACTGCGTCTTCTTCCTTCCTCTGCAAATAAACGAGGACTCTGCTCAATACAAAAGTACTCCGCCCTCGTCCACTTTCACTTTAGCTTTCTCCACACACAAATCACGAGCTGCGACTTGAAATAAATAAGTATTTCACCTCTCTACAAATCTATTTGGCTAATTTTTGCACAAAACTTGCCTAAAATGGAGATTCCTGAGAAAACTGACAACATTCTGTCATTCGGGGATTGGCAGAAGCAGGTAAGCGTCCAAAACAAAATACTATAAATTTGATTATGTATATGTAAATATGTATGCTCAACATTTTAATTTTGTGTAGTTGGACCATACTCAGCAACAAATTGCTGCATTTTCTACTGCAACTGAGAAAATGAAGGAGATGCATCAAACTATTCTTGCGGCTGAAGTTCCGGACCCAAGTGAGTAAATGAATTTTGTGTTAATTTTTTTTGCTTCAAATTAACATTCATTTTACATAGCCGTGGAACAGCAACTTTCCGCTATAATTTCCCAGATAAAGTGGCAAAACTCGGTGATTCTTGGAAACTTTAAAAAGTTTGAGGATTATTTGAAGGAACACACTGGAACAGCAGAGGAGAAGCAAAGTGCTGCTAAAACCAAGGGACAATATCAGTCCCTCATTGCAACTTATCTCAAAGCGGCAAAACATTACAAGATCGAGAAGGAAAAATTCCGAGACAATTGCAAGGAAAAATTGAAGCAATATCTTAAGAATCGTAAGGGCCAATTCATTCATAATGTCAATGCTCTTAATAATTCATACTTTTTAATTCTTGTAGCGGAAACCAACTTTACTTCTGAGGAAGTTGAGGCTATGATCGAGGAAGGGAATTTTTCATACTACATGAAAAATGTGAGCAATGTGAAAAGTTTTTGAGATTTGGAAACTAATTATTTTTACTTATTTTTTACAGTACACTGCTGCAACTGAGCACCACAAAACTTTTGTGGAAGGAGCAGAAACTCGACGCCGACGAATTCTTCAGCTTCAGCAGTCAATTGACCAGGTCTACGGGGTCATGGCTGAGTACGAGGCCGTGCTGGATAAAAAGGTAAATATTTTTTATTATTTTCGAGCTCTAAAATGAAATTTTGTATTGGTTTCAGGATTAAATTAAAAACAGAAAAGGAAACAAGTCTTCCAGATGAAATAATGTCTTCCAAAGCAGTTATTTAACGTAACCAAGTCTTCCAAAAATATTATAAAATAAAAGTGGATTAATCTTAACCAAAAGTTCCAAAGTGCACAACAATAATGAATTAAATGAAATGTGAAACAGAATCGTAGTAAAATAGGCCACACTATTAGAAGAAAAAATATAAAAAATTGTTCTTTCATGTATTAAATGTGATGCCGTTCGTGAATCATGTATTGGATTTGCAAATGTGAAAACATTTTGCAAAAATTTCCAACATTAACATCAAAATAATTTCCTTTAAGCATTGTGATTTATTAACGGTATCACTTCTACTCAAAATAAATATTTAAAGATAAATATTGTAGTAGTTAGAAATTTGAGCAAAATATTTAGCTGCATGAAATAATAAAAATCTCTAGAAATAAATTTTAGATGAAAAAATCCATTGCTCTCTGCCAATTAATAATTTATTTTACACAAAACTATTTCATTTTTTACATTATTTTCATTTTTGCCAAAGTGGTCAATACAATCTCAGGGCGAAAGTAAAATATTATTAAAATGCCCCATCAGAGAAAAGTTGAGAAATTGATTCTCCATTATGAGTCCGTCTCACTGCTTCAGCCAACATTAAAGAAATGTCCATAACCTGAGACAACACAAAAACATTTACTTAAATTCGTTAAAAATATCTTGATTCTAAAAAGTTAAAACCTTGATTCTTCCACAATCATTCATGTGCTCTTCTTGTGGAATGCTGTTGGTCACTGCAAATATTTCAAAATCCATGGCGTTTATTCGGCTGATGCCTTTCCCAGATAAAATTCCATGGGAGAGAATCGCATAAATCTTTGAAGCACCTTGTTCATTCAGTCTAAAATGGGAACACAAATAAATAGAGTAAATAAATAGAGTAAATAAATAAAATAAGTTTGTTTTTATTGTACTTTTCCGCAGCCCGGCAAATGGTACCACAAGTATCAGCCATGTCATCTACAAGAATACAAGTTTTACCACGAACATCCCCAACAAGTGTTATGGAAGCTTTTATGTTTGCTTTTCCTTTTTCTTGATGAATGAGAGCAAAATCAATGTTTAGCCGATCGGAAAGTGAGGTTACCCTGTATTTGAAAACAAATGGATTTTTTTAAATTTCTCATTAATCTTAATTACTTTTTCTAAAAGCCACTTACCTCTTTGTACCCCCCGCATCCGGAGAAACTAGAATTGACTGTCTCCAATCGGGAATGTTTTCCTTGATCCATTTGAGTATCACGGGCTCTGCATACAAATTGTCCACTGGAATATCAAAGAACCCTTGAATTTGAGATGCATGCAGATCCACGGTAATGATGTGATCACATCCAGCCACGCACAACATATTGGCCAACAACTTTGCAGTGATGGGGGCTCTGCTTTTTTCCTTAGCATTTTGTCTGGCGTAAGGATAACATGGAATGACGGCCGTGACTCGAGACGCCGAGGCCCCTTTGCATGCACTTATCATAATTAACAGCTCCATAATGTTGTCGTTTACATTTCCACATCCGCTCTGCACAATGAAAACGTCGTCCCCACGCACGCTCTCTTTTATCTCAACGCTATATGCAAACATTAAATTATATTGCTGTTGTGACAATTTAAAATAGTAAATTACCTCGTTTCCAAATTAGCAAACTTTACGGCTTTTGCTTCACTAAGCTTAATTCCCAAGTGGTTGGCAATCCCTTGAGCCAAGTTGGGATTTGAGGTTCCGGAAAATAGTTTAATGGACATGACTCTGTTTGTGATTTTTCCAAGATTCCTGGCAAAAATTGAGATGATGAGACTAAGAGAGGTCTGAGTGGAGTGGATAAGTTGTTATCGAGAGTGAGAGAAGGATTGCACAATTCAACTGCAGCTGAAGTAAAGAAGGATTACGTAATATAATTTCATCCAGATATTCCATGGCAACCTTATTTAATCCTTATCCGAGCCAATTGATTTGTTTAATCAATACCTATCTACGTACGTAAGAAAAATACCAAGTGGGGCACAATTCGCTGGGAAAATATGACGACTTAAATTTGTTGAATGCATGCAAATAAGATTTTAGTTAAAGTGAAATCCGACACTTTGGTTTCTTGTGTTTCCTTCTTCTTTTACCCTTTGACATTTATGGGTTTGTCGAGTCTCGTGGATTCTTTCAATAAATGAATGATAAAAGTTGTTGTTGATCATCAGCTTATTTTTTTAATCCCTTCTTTCCTCATCTCATCACTCTCATCTCTCGTGCTGGATGGATCCAATGCATGTCAATTAATTATGTTAATTGGAAGTAAAGTAGATATATAACATGTCAAAAACAAAATATAGATTAAGTGTTTGTATTTACAAAAATTACATAATGATATATTCGAGGAGCGTTTATTTATTGTTTATCCGATTTTAATACACGTGGTCTGGATAGAAATTATAAATGTTAAAGAATTTATGCTTTGCAACGTCATAAAAATGCAAAGTTTGAACGGCAAAAAAAACGAAGAAACCAATTTTCTTAAACTCTGCGTAGTGTAAGATGCAATTTTCATGTCACATGATATCAACGGATATATGGAGGTTCATATTTGCAATATTTAATTAGTGAACCTACAAATTGTAATTCGATTGATTGCATTCAAGTCTTTAATTTTAAGATGAAAGGGATACAAATGAAATTCTGCAACAAAATAAATTCATTGAATTTGTTAATCTAATTTAAACTAATTTAGGCTTGGTGACGAACTAACTCAATCAACTTTATATTGGACAAAATCATTAGTTAGTAACGTCAGCGTCAAACTTATCTCGTGTCATCTGTAATCAATCATTAATTAATGAGTATATATAAATACAGCCCTTGATCTGAATTAAACCATTCCGTTTTCAATTATAACCATTCAATAATTGTAAAAAAGCTTCTCCTTCAAAATGAGCAAATTCGAAATTTTAGTCGCGACAACTTTTGTCTGTGTGTTTGTTTTATTGCAGACTGGACAAATTTCAGCACAACAATTACCCGACCTAACATTGATTGGTTCAATTGGTAATAAGAGTTTTTACACTACAGGAAACAGAGTGAGTGCACAATTCGTTCAAATTGAGACAAAGTATATTATAAGTATTTATATTTTAAATTTCGGTCTATTTTTTATAGAGTTTTGAAAGCAATTGGTTTCAAGCAAAGTCGATATGCCAAAGCTGGGAACTTGAATTTGGGATGTTGAAAACTGTCGAAGAGTTTGATTACCTGAGAAGTTTGTATCCTGGAAATACTGCTAGTAAGCTGGGATAAGTATAAATCCATATTAAATTGTATGCATTTTTTAATAAAACAAATCTTTCCATAGCAATTTGGATTGACGGTCACATTCGAGGGTTGGATGATTATAATTCCAGACCTGCTTTTGTGAATGGAGACGGAAGCGAGTTTACAACAAAAAACTTTCATCTTGGCTCAGAGAACTTTCTATGTACTTACTTTTCTGCTAATGAAAACACTTTTACCGATTTTTGCATTACTGGAAGCCATAGAATTTTGTGTCAAAGAATTGCAAGTTCTTAAAGAACATTTAAACTTACAGTCCGGTGCAAGGCCCCGGGCAGTCCTTTTAAATACCGGGGCGCCCGGGGCCCATAGGGGGGGATTGCCCCATACCCAGATTACATTGAAAGCAGGGGCAA
>JAQIXN010002087.1:0-13471 GCA_034698145.1 Proisotoma minuta
ATACATCATCAGTTTTTAGCACATAATTTTTCGCCTTAATTCTGTATTTCCCAACGCCTAGCCTTGTTTGTGCCATATACTTATTTAATTAGTTATAAAACTAAAGGTCAAAAAACAAAGATACAACGACTTTCTTCTTATTAGCTTAACGACGAACTTAAACAACTAAAAGGATTATGGTTTTCTCAAAAAGTATTTTTCTCATTTTTAAGTAACCTTTGATTTAAACTTCAACTTTAAAGCTTGCAAAAAATATTTCTGGATTTTGTAGATGAAGTAAATACCTTGGGACAAGTAAATCTAAATGAGATTAATTTAATCCTATTTAAAAAGAAGACCGAAAATAATGACAAAGCAAAGTCTCAATAACTAAGGAGGTCCACAAACATTGTCCATATCTATCTTACTTAATAAACATATAAAACCCTTTGAAGTTTTGCTGAAATGTTTGCCAATTTTTTCATTTAGCCCACATAACCATCAAATATTTCAAGTTATTCACTTCTTCACATTCAAACTAAAGTTTTATGATAAAACTGAAAATCTCGCTGCAGTTTATGTAGATAATCATTTAAAATGTGTAGATATCAAATTGATATTAGATCTCCAAAATAGATATTTGTCTTTGATTCCAAAAAATAAAATAATGAATTTTGCAGAAAAAGCTGACGACAAACTAATTTTTTCAGAAGCGGCGTTTTACAGCCAAATAAATTAAAATTACATTAACCAAAATTTTCAAAGAACTCATTTTTTTGAATTTTTCCCTTTCAATGATTCTGACTACAAGATTATTTCCAAATTGAATCAATTTATTTTTTATTTGCATAAGTTCTCAAGATACTAACAAAGAGTAAAAATATATCAATATAAACGAAGATGCAAATATTTCGTAACATATTACAGTAATTGAATTTATGACAACTATTGACAGTTGTTGAGTTGGTTATTCTTAAACTTTTCAAGTATTTTCATAGAGAGTATACAAATTGGCGAATAAATACTTATTTTTTCAAATAGCTCAAATGTAAAAAGTTTATCAATTTAGCTATCAAGTTGTTGGTAAAACCATTTTTGGGTATATAACATTGAATTTTCTGGAAATCATTAATTAAAGATTCCTAAGTGTCGTCAATCATACATTAACGCATTTCACATAGCCTTTAAACTCAAGAGGTTTTCCCAATCAGATTCCAACAGATAAAATACTATTATTATTTAGATAATCCCAAAAAATCAAGGAAAGATGAATAACAATTTGTCTCATATTGGTTTTCTATAATCAATTATCTTTCAATTAGGCTAATTTAGCGAACTGTTAATTATCCCATATTACAGTAAACATATACTACTAATTAGTATAAGTACTATTGATTAAAAATATTATAAGATCTATTCAGTTGACTCATTTTAAAACGTGCTTCAAAATATTTCTCAAAGAGCGAAAGAGTGAAGAAATTTAACGGACAAAAAGAGCGTTGCAGCTATTTTTGTATATTTTCCACCACCATCCGCCTTTATTAAGGGCAGAGGAGAAAGTTGTCTCTTCCCCAATTCTCAACTTGCCTCAATTTCAACCCATAATCGATTTCAATTTGGAAGTCTCATCCGTTTTCCCAAATTTATGGCAAAATCCGTAAAAAAATAGTCAAATAAAGCAAAAAAAAGATACAAAATAAAATCTTCATTACCTTCATAATTAAGAATGTAAATCTTCACAATTTTAAGTGCCACTAAAATAAGACTATTTTATTAATATTTCACTTAATCAGCAATAATATCAAAATACTTTTTTTGAGCACTTTTCACTTATTAGAACTCAATTTCCAACAAACTATTTTCCTAACATACGTTAATAGCCACAACCTAAAACTTAACCTTATTGTTTGGCACCTTTTCAATTTTTTATACCTATTTAAATGCTTTTCATCTGAAAAATGTTAAATTTCCCTATTGCAAATTGAACAAAAATAAGAATGCTATTTCACATATTTAGAATTCACATTAAAGAATTTTAAGGAATCCAGACTTCAAAAAACATTCACACATAAAAATAGGCTGGCACGTGTGGCACACGAAAGTTTAATCGTCACTGTCCAAAGTAAAAATGTGATGAAGGTGAGCTAGATGCTTAATAAATTCCAAGAATCCCTGGAAACTCACGAGTTTGAATTCTGAACAAGACAATTTCTACGTTGAAAGAGGAAAGTAAAAGAGAAAAAATGGTTCTCAAGCTGATTATTTTTTACTTGTCACAAATTCCGATTTTTGACACTAATCCCGTGTTTTTAAAAGCTTCTCTTTCATATCATGTTTGCATAAGCTAATCAGTGTTTTCAATTTTTGTAATTGGATGAATTAGTTGTCTTTTCTCGAATGCAACATGCTTTTAATGTCTTTTGTTTCCCAAATGCTCCTCTACTTTGTTTCCTGGAACTTATAAAGGGAAATATTTTAAATAAACCTTCTTATAAATATGTGTTTCATATTTTTCTTAAAATCCCAAGTAAATTTAGTGAATTATCTCTGTAAATTGTGATCCTTTTCAAGCTAAAGAGTTTTTCCCCTAATTGAATTTCATATATTGGGATACAATTGTAAAACTAACTTTTTCAAATAAAAATAGGCAACAAGTAAATCTATGTATTTAGGAACTAAATCATACCAATAAGAATATAAGCAAATCCAAACTCAACAAAGTTATATCAAAGCTTATTCTCATGTTAGATATTTATATATTATCCTAACTAATTTAGCATCCACAATGCAAAACTCAAGAAAGGGATTATTGCCAAATTGTATAAATCATTTCAACTTATAAAAAAGTTAAATTGAGATCCTAAGAAAAACTTGAAAAGTGATATATAAGCTTAGATATAAAAAGTAATTGAATTTATCTCACTTCTTGATTTGCTTATTCAAAACTTCACTGCGTCCCAAAAATCTGATCAATATTTATTTTGCAATAAGTTTTGCAAATGAACCTGATTTTACAAACTGGAAGTTTATTAGAATATCTCACAACTAAAAAACAAGTTTTCCTTGGGATTATATCAACCGTGAAAATGACGATTACCCCATTTCCCCTCCTCGTTATATGTTTTTAAGGTAGAGAGATAAATTCTGAAATAAATATTTACACCTCTTATTTATCCACGACGGCTGGGCTTATTATAAGGAAATTTATTATAAGGATGATATTTGAAAAGTTTTTAAATACTAGTTCTCAAACCGTCAAAAACTGAAAATTGATATGTCTACAGTAGACAGTCTACTCGAGGATTAAAATAGGTGAATAATTGTTCAAAATATTTCACAAAACCGAGGAAGAATAAAACATCATAGCTTCATATTTTTGGCCATAACCCACCACCACCTTTTGGAAGAGAGAATGTTGAAACGCGTAAAGTTTGTGGTTTTATTCTCATCTTGCCTCTTTTCACAAGTCACTTTCACCCCTAAAACACTTTCTACAAAATACATCAAAACATGTTTACGTCCCTAAGAAATTATTAGAATCAAAACATGTTTGTTAATTTGAAGTTGTTCCTAGTTTTGTTATTGCCATGGCCTTTTTTGAATATTTTTCATGAAATCTGATTTCCTCAAGTAATTATCTTCATAATCACTTCGCTTAAGGTCTATTTAAGGTTGATCCTTTCCAATCAAGATTCGTTGATTCGGCTTCAACCCCGAATACAATGTTTTTATCACCATATCAAAACGGCTCTTTGACCTACTATTCCCATTTTTGATCCCATTTCCCAATCTACAAGTACTTCGTTAGTAGTGGACCAATTGTGCAAAAATTTGGAATGATTTTATAAAACCCTTAGCTCGTGTCCATTCTTGAAAAGGGTGAAATCCAGACCCAGACAGAAAACCAGACAGGAAATCAGCCAGCATTTTTGCAAATCTGCAGATCTATCTATCTAATAAGTTTAGAGTTAAAAAGGAGACAGGGATTGAGCCGGGGAAAGAGAAGAAAGTTGGCCCTTAAATCTTCAGTCGCCGTTCGACCTGCAACAAGTCAACTCACTCCCCATAAAAAAACATCAAAATGGCGTCAAACGTTTCTCTAAAAACCATGTATACAAATATCAAAGGGACGACTTCCACACCACCACCAGTTTACGAAATTGTAATTAATTGGTCAGCTAATTGGTGGAGTTTTGTGCTCACGACGTTGACTTCCATCCCATACTGCTTTATATTTTACAACATCTATCAACAAAAGTACACAAAGTAAGGATCCAAAATGTTACACTTTGCATAAAAAAATGTTTTGTGTTGGCTTTGTCTCTCTTTTTGTATCAAAATTATGATAATTTTGGATAGGATCTGTCTCTTATTTTGATATTTAACAAGATCTTTTGCCATGCATTTTATTTTACGATTTTTAAAAATAGCTACATTCTCTTGTATTTATTTTGTCTAAGGAATATCAGCAAAATGGCTTTATTTTAAAGCTTTAAGAAGCTCAAAAGCTTTTGGGTGCCTCACTTCATTTTTTAAGAGATTCAAAATTAAGGCAAATAATACTAATTTGGCAGTGATATTTATTTGGCTACATCGCATCGGTATAGTTTGTGTAATTATTTGGTAGCTCCTTCATTTAAACGATCAGAAGCCATTGGTTTAAAACAATGAATTTTATAAAACCTGATTAATTTTTTAGACGGATTAATTTTCGGATGGGAAATATGGCGGTGGCTGGTTTCCTCGTTGGGTGGTTGGCCTGTCTCAAATTCTCCGAAGGAAAAACGGCTCTCGTAGGACCCAAAACCTGCCCTGCATACGGATTTATTACAGGTAAGTTAATTTGGCATTTTTTTTTAGATTCCTACTCATTTCTAGGATAATTTTTAGTTTTCCATATTTCCATAAAAGCACACTTTTCAAAATCTAAACTTGATATCTAAACAAAATGTCCCGGGACAGATGAACAACGCTTAAACTTAAGCTTAAGCTCTCCACATATCTCGAGCTTATAATGAGACACAGAGGAGAGAGTTCATATTCTAAGCAAAATACATGCAAGCAATTTATTATATAACGAGGCTTCATTTTATTTAATCACAGTAACCAATAACATTCTACTACTTAAAAGAAAATTAATGGGCGACAAAAATCGACCTGACGACCTGACGACGACGACAGTTTAGAAATTCGCTTCTACGCCAATATGTCGACAATTAAAGAAATTGGCTCGAAAGTTAATTTTGGCGAAATTCTGAAGTTTGAAGATGAAACAAATTTGAAGGCAACAGTAAAATTCTCGCACTGTTCGAGGTTTTGTGAAAAAATCTCTCAAATTAATCTTAATGACATCTCCTCACACTGCTTTTAATGAATCCCTTCGAATTTGCTTCTTCTCCTTTAGCTTATTACAAGTGCCAAGATTTTAGATATGAAATAATTCTCAAAATGTATTTTTTGTAAGTTTAATTTATATTTTTTCTAAGATTGTACGCTAACGACAAATTTTCTTAAAAAGGATGAAACATTTTTGGAAATTAAAATTATTTTTAAAGCATGTCTAACTTTGCAAACCTAAGGATATTTAAATGAAATCTAAAGGCCAATTTGTACCCCTAAAACGATTAACTTTCTCTTAACATCAAAAACACCATAACCCAAGATCTTATAGATAACCAAAGATTGAAAATCCTTTTTGTTTACAATTCTTCGCATTATTATAAATACTTGTAATATAAATACATCTTTTAGATGTGTGTTGGACCGTTATTGGCCTCAGCGCGTTCGCCCTGAACCACGAACGGATGAGGGAACTGGGTCTGTTCATGGATAAGATGCCCCCCATCTGTTTGTTGGAAGTTGGCTGTTTGTGGGCAATTGTGGAATACAAGGCCACAAATTACGTGGAAAAAGACGGGGACTGTGTCTTTATGCTGCTTGGACTCTACACAAAAATATTCCATCTCATTTATGAAACCTTAAAAACCTTGATGTTTCATGGATATATTTCAATGCGTCTTCTATGCCGTAAGTCTAATTATGCAGATATGTTGGGTAAGAATACAAAATTGTAATGCCTTTTTTAAAGAAAATTTTCATCTGTGTTCATAATTTTACACTATATTTACGTTATAAATTTGCTATTGTAGCGTTATTAATTGTTTCTATGAGAAGATAAACTACAGAGATCAAGGCAATTAAGCAAAAGCTATTTGAAAAATTTTAATAAGCAAAAGAAACATTTAAGATCATTTTCTGCTTGTGGGTTTGCGATATTTACTTTTTAGTATTCAAATTTTAAGCTAAAATTCACCTAAAAAGTATCAAATTTAATAAAATATAACTTAATTTCACTAGGAATGGTCAAACCAAGGAGACCATTTGATCCCGAGGTAAATATTTTAAAGCTTTTACTTTTTTAGATTTAAAATTAATTATATTTATCATTCGACCTCTTTCTATTTGCATATTTCAAAATGTTTTTTTTGTTTTTTTTTAATTATTAACAAAATTTTACAACTCCTTCCCTTCCCTATTTACAGTCAGATTTACAATTTTTTAACATATTTAAAGTTTCGCCGGTCGCTTCATGGAGAAAAACGCGAATTGTTCAACATCGCTCTAAACTCTTGGCGCTATTTCACTTTTGCATTTGTTGCCATGTGGATACCAATCGGGATTTTGGACTTGACGGAAAAATTTGCGCTGAAATACGAAATCGTTCAGGAGTACATCATTTATTTCGACCTGATGGCATTAAATTGGGCACTGAAGCAGTTTTTCCTCTCTTTCATCCCGCTGGGCCTCATTTTCGTTGAGACCCGCTTTGGATCTTACAGAAATTGGGAAAGGGCAATGGAAGCCTATTTACATCAGGTTTGTGTGTCCAAAACCAAATATTTTTTTACGTGTGGCTGTCGTATTTTTTTGTAAACAAGCTAGTAAAATTTTTGAGTTGTGCGTCTGTTTTGAAATTTAATACAAATTTTATATTCTGTCTCACCATTTTTTACATATTCAAACAGCAAATAGTTTAAAGTTGTGGCCCCTTTTTGAACATTTTTTTTAAATTACGACGAAAGGGGAGTGTTGGCTAAATAATGAAGAAAATATTGACAACTTTTTTTTAGTTTTTACTTATCCTCTGAAATAATTATATGTCATTTCCTTAAAATATTCATTTTCAATTTAGCTTCAATCTCCAACTCCCTTCCTAAGACCTGTTGAACGAGAAATGTACGAATCGAGGCGAAGGATCGATGTCCGAGGATTGCCCTTTCCCCCTCCACTCCCACAAAGATGCAGCTGCTTATCATTAAAGGTAAGGAAGCGCTATTAACAATTTAATGCTTATATCCCATTCCAACTAATTTTTAGGTCCATAGGTTTTTAAGCAAAAATAATTTACCAAAAATGTTTAGAACTTCTTGACAAAATCAAAGACTTATTTATCAATTTAAAGATATGCCATTGAATCCCATTTTCTAATTTTAATGCCAAAAATCTTCCAAAACCAAAGACCAAAAACAATTATTATAGAAAGCTTTTATTAATTTTTACAGGAATTAGATAGGACTCGAGCTGTAGTTAAAATGACAGGAAGAGGACCCCATCGTTCTAAATCTTGCCCAATTATTATGTGTGAGGCAGAAACTCAAACTTAAGCTTAAGCTTAATCACAAAACTTAACACTTTTGAGCATTCTGCATTTGGGGTTTTCCGGAAAGTAACTGTTAGTTAATACATAAAGCAGATGATTGCAAAAAAAACATATTTGAAAATATAATAGAATGATTGGCTTATAAACATAACCATAGTGATAAACTTTTGGGAGTTTGACTCTAAAAATCAAGTATCAAGTAGGTTTTTTATTTTTATTTATTTTTTGGTTTCATTCATTATTTTTGGCTATTCTGTTGGGCAAAAATTTAATTTTTATGGTAAAGCCGTATTGTTATTAACTTGTACCTGGTGGAAAAGAAATACCTGGACTATTTAGGTACATTACTAACACATTTATCAATATTAAATAGTATCTGGGTGTGTAAATTTTGGTTAAACTCCTATTTCCATTTCCTCAATTTCTTATCCAAATAAATTTCTTTTATTTTTGCATTGTGTGTGTGTGGGAAAATGAATATACATACTTAATTGTAAAAATAGACTAATGAAAATACACTAAGAATAAATATTTATAAAAAACCATTTAGAATGCCCATTTTGGCTAATAATTTCTAAATATATAAACAGTCAAATAAACTACACCATTAATTGTTTCTTTAGTGGAAACTCTACTATTGTTGCGATTTCTTTTTCACTCTAAATAAGTTTCGCCCAATAACAAATTTGCGAAAAAATTCAGAATTTCCCTCAAGATTGCTACCACACAAAAATTATGCAATTATTTTGCTCAAAGTCTTTGCAGACAGATTGACAGATTGAAAGTAAAGGTAATTATAAGTACTAACAAGGGATTTAAAATAAATTTTTCAATCCTTATTCCATTCTTCATGCGACAAATTATGAAGCAAAAATTTATTTTTAAAGTCAATGTTTTTAGATATTTAATTAATGAAGCACTGTTACCATCTCTTCATCTTATTTCTTAGTACAGTACGCACAAGCTTGAATTGCATAGAAGATATCAAGTTTAAATATTCCAATCTATAACATTCTTGCCTTTTATAAAAGTTAATCCCCTCCGTTTACAATACTCAACAAAAATATTTCAATTTTATAAAGTAAGTAAAAAGTTGTGATTCTTAAACCCTCTCACCTCTAAATCGCCAAGAAGGAAAAGATGTTCAAAGTGATGGAATTGTCAAATTTTAAAATCCACAGATTTCCAACTCACCAATATTTGTAACTTTACCTGTTTGTTTCATCCGGGGAGTTATATTTATCTGGTGAATTGGATCTGTGAGAAATCTTAAGAATGTACACTTTCAACACACTCAGCAGCAAAGAAAACTGAAACGAAATCGCAAATCAAAATGTAATATATTTCCCAAAAAATCTTAGGGTCGAGTAGCCAAAATCCTGACATTCTTTTAAAGGAGGTTAGCTACTTTAGAATAAACATGGCCTCTAATATAACCAATTAAATAAAACATACAATTAGTTTTTTTTAAACTGAAACTCAACTCTTATTGCAATTTCTGTTTCTTTCTTAATTAATTTTTAAATGTTCAATACCACATTTGAGAAAATATCCGCGTGCTCAAGGAGTCACAAATTACATTAAAGACTTAAGAAAATCTTTCACTAATCGAACACTTCAAAACGTATGAATAATTTTTATATAATAAGCGGAACAAAACCATAAATAATTTATTCAAATAGTTTTATTTTAAATCCTTTAAATCCTCTATAAATTCAGAATTCCCCTCAAGAAAACACCCACACAAAAATCCAATATTAATTTATGTATTGCAAATTAAACTCTCGCATCTTTAGATATTTTCAAAGATTAAATTTATTTCTAATTAGGCAATTAAGCATTTTAACAAAATGGAAAGAATTAAAATAAATTTTCAGCTTATGGTTCTCCATTTTTCATCTAAAAATAAGACAAGCTAAAAATTAGCACATCTGAAATTTATTTTAAAGTAAAATTTTTAAGGTATTCAATCAATTATGTAAATAAGATTGCCATCTCTGCATCAAATATCTTTGGACCGTACACACAAATTTGAATTGGATGGGAGACAATTTAAATGTCTCAGCCAAGATCATTTAAGTCTTCCATTCAATTCAAATTTTCTGTGCCAATCACTTCGGGAGATCAATAAAGGAAAAGGGCCAAAAATAATATTTTCCAACACTTTCATCTCCCCAATATCAAGATAGAAAAAGAAGCCCAATTGGATGGAACTTTTATATCCACAGATTCCCAACTCATCAATATTTGGAGCTCCCTCAGTTTGTTTAATCTGGCGAGTTTCATTTATTTGGTGTGTTGGATCGGTGAGAAATCTTCAAAGTTAACACTCCCAACTCGCTCAACAACATGGAAAAGGAAAATTAAAATGTCTATGAAGATTTAATATTTTCCCAAAAAACAGCAAATTATCTGCATAGACATTTATTGAATTAATGTGTCAATGATTTGAAATACATCTTTTTTAAAAGTTATTATTTTTCAATCCATCAATTCAATACATATCATATGTGAATTGACATGAAAACCCAAAACTCAATATATATGTATTTGCTTTTTTTTGGAAAATAAATAAATTGGAGCATTCTCCGGCAACTAAGGAAATTAAAATGATCAACAAGATGGAATTTTAAGCTTCATATTCACTTGTTCTGATACACTAAATTTGCACTTTGCCTAGTTTTTTAGATTCTAGAAAGTGCATTTTTATGTGTATTGGACCTTTGAAGAACCTTCATGATGACCTTTTCGACTTTTATGTATCATGTGGTAAAAAGTGTTACATTCTTATTTTGAAAAGTACAGTTTAAATAAAATCTATTGAAATCAAACAAAACTTGTTAAGAAATAAGATCATGGCTTGATTTAATTAATACACAGTTTTATCTCTAGTTAAGTTCAAATCTACTCAATAAAAGTAAATTTCGAATAAATTTATTAATCTTAAATATTAATAGTTTCATTAAGAATTAATAAATAATTTTTATCATTCGTCCATCTTCTTGTCTTGCCCATTTTAAAACTTTTATTTCCACAGATTCCCAACTCACCAGTATTTCTAACTCTCCAGTTTGTTCCATTCGGTGAGCTAGATTTATCTGGTGCGTTGGATCTCTGAGAAATCTTCTAATTGGACACTCCCACTCAGCAACATGGAAATTGAAAATGAAAGCTTCGATTGAAATTTCACATTCCCTCTACTCTAAAAAAACTGAAAATTCTCTGCTAATTTTGCCTTAATGTTTCAATCATATAAAAAAATATTTTTAGGTGGTAAATAATCTGTCTCCCCTTTTTTCAATGGACCTTTCATTCAATAAACATCATTCTTACATTGAAATGAAATCACAAAACTGTTATATTGGGAAAATAAATATGCTGGAGCATTCTCACTCAATTAAGGTTGAAAATGAAGGATGATCAACTCTATGGAATTTTCAGACTTTATATACACTTATTCCGACTCATTGAATTCGTACTTTACTTAGATTTTTTAAATTCTATGAAGAACAAATTCAAGTGAGTTGGATCTGTGAGAAATCCTCGAGGACAACCTTTCATCACCTCCTTCAATTGGTCAAAATATTCTGTATCCAAAAGTAATAATATAGTTTTCTAAATATGTCAAATATACTTTACAAAAAAATGGTTACCAAGGTATGGGCGTGGTCCTAAAGTTCTAATTAAAAACAAGTCTTTTTGCCCTAATATGGGTAGTAATCTTATATTGTTAAAGACATTGAATAAATCAATCAATCAAAATGAAATTTTAATAAAGCCATGTCCGCATCTCTGATTTAAAAATGTATAAACTTTCCTTCCTATTCCCGTTCCCTATGCTTTAGCGAAAACATCTTAATGCTAATATTGGGTCAAAAAGAGTGGCGTGCTCAAGAGCTCATATCTTGGAATTAGGAGATTTAAGGCATTGAAAAATTTCCATATAATACTACTCCTATATATAATTAAAGAATTAGGAAAATTATGTAATTTATTCTAAATGGTCTAAAAAATATTTTTCACCCGCACAAAATAATCCAACTATTTACCTTTTACTTGGGAATTGTATTTTAAAAACTATTTTACATAAAATTTCACAGCTATAACTTTATTCTTGTTTAATCTGGCGTTTTCATATTTTAAAAATTTAAAAATGTAAAAAGTGTATTTTAAAAAAGCCAACAAACACACCTAACTCTAAAAATTTGAATTATTAGATAAAACTCCTAATTTTATATTAATATACCAGTATACTCTTACATATAACGAGTTCATTTTAAATTCGAAGAGCTTTTTTAAAGCTTTTAAATCTTGTACAAACCCAGGGCTTCCTTCATCAATTCACCCATACAAAAATTACATATTCAATTGCTTTCCCCTCAACAACCTCATTTTTGAATTTTTTTACAAGTTCGTTAAGTTAGGCAATGACGCAGATCTGTAGCATAATCCCATCCCAGGCGCATTACCGATTTTTTCTAGCTTCCATAGAATATTTCATCATCCACTTTCAGTCTCTTTCCTTTAAGCTAAGGGACAACTTCTATAGAATTTTTTTCTCGCAGCAGAATCTTTTAAGGCCTATTTTAAGCAACACACGCAAAGTTAAATTGCATAAAACAAAGGGAAATGTTACTATTTAAATCATTGCCCTTTGTTTTTATGTGATTTAAAATTGCGTTTGGAATCTTAACAAAAACTAGAAGACCCTACGGCCTCTGGCCGCTAATTTAGAAACTTGCATGTTTGCATGGAATTTGAACAAAGAGAGAGAGAGAGAGGTGTGAGTGAAGTGAGCAGTAGAAGTAGTGGAGTGTGGTTAGGTTAGGTGGCGTGGGGCAAGACTCTTTCCCGGAAAAAAGTGCTCCCGGACAAACACGTCCACTCTTCTTTAAATAATAAGATGGGAAAAAGAAGCAGAACAAAGATTTTACAACGTTTTTGGCTCTATCAAAATGGAAAATTAAGGATGCTTAACAGAATGGAATTCTTCAACTTAATAATAACTTGTTCAAACTCACTAAATTTGTTGTTCAGATAGTTTGTTTATTGTTCGAACGGCATTTTTAAGCGAGTTGAACTTGTTAGAGATCCTCAAAGATGACATTTCAAAGAAGACAGTGGACACGACTTTTGGCTGCATCAAGTTTTAGAAAATAATATCCAATTATTATAGGCATTATAGCGAGAGGCTCTTATCTTATTTGTATAAAAATGTCAATAGTAAAATTATTTTTGTAACTGAATATAATGTAAATAGAATTAATAAACTAATGGAAATAAAATAATAACATTTTTGCATTTTTTTAAATTCATCAAATTCAAACACCAATAAACGCCTTATTACATACTTTGATATGTAATCATAAATATATTTTTTCTATTTTATTATTTTTCCATGACTATTCTCCTACAATAAAAGACCAAATTGATAAACCTTTTATACAAACTTTAACCTTCCGTTAATATAATTTTTACCTAAAGCTATACAAATATCATATTTGTTTTGTAATTAAAAAACATGGATAATTCTTTCCAATAATATAAATTTTGCAAACTTTTCTTTCTTGAAATTTATTGAATGAGAAACATACTTAATCCAGAAATGAGTTCCAACAAATTATTCTTGGTTTTCCTGAGATTTTATGAAGAAATACCAACCTGGGACAATTTATTACAATTTATTGCAACTTCTGCTAATTAAAAGCAATTATGCAGGAGATTTCTTACTGGCAATAAAAAGACTTTTAAAAGGCTTTATAAATAGTTCTGTTACCATCACCATATTAAAATCGAAAGAGTCTCTGTCATTCTGCCGGCACTTTTTTTTCC
>JAQIXN010002088.1:0-13470 GCA_034698145.1 Proisotoma minuta
CTCATCTCATTTATTTAGCGTTGAGTTGTGGGTGTAACCACGCTAGTCCGCTCATCTCTTACGCCCATAACATCACAGTTTCTTTCCCTTTCATTGGATTTGGAAAATTGAAGAATGGAGAATCATACAAAGATTCCAGAAAAATAATTCTGCAAAAAGCTCTCAGCTCTTTGGTGAAAACTGTTTATTTTAGGCAGGGGCCAATTAAATTTTGTGGCAGCTGTTTTATTACAGGGGGTGTGGCTGTAGTTATTAAGGCTGTAGTATTTCCATCAATTTTATTTCCAAACTTTGAAATATCTGAAAATATTTCCATTGGTAAAAGCGTTCCAAAAACAAATAATTTTTTACCTTTGCAACCTATGTCCCACAATGAGACGATTATTATGAATGTAAATAGAAGTTTTTCCATTTTTGTTTTCAAAATCATTGTACTTACTGTGATTTAAAAACTTGCTGAGCGTTTGTCTTAAGAAGTCAAGTTATTACTAAACGGAATTTAAAATCTGAAGATGTAAATGGTTTAAATTAACAATATTCAACTTTCATTACAACGCAATTCTAAATGGCAAGTGACAAAGACAAATCTTAGATAAACTAATTGTGGATACTTTATGTAAATTTCACCCATTAAAAGTTCATTACCAAATTGGACAAAATTTCAACTAAAAACGGTCAACAAAATTTCAAACAAAATTTAGATTATCTAAAAGCTGGAATTTCAATTTATTAAAATGTCAGTTATAACCAAATTTATTGAAATTAAAATTTACTAAAAGTTGGTACAGTACATAGAATTTCATTGTTCATTAGGAAGACGAACAAGACAATATTTTCGACGGATTAATCGTCGACCTCGTTGACCTTTTGGAGGCAAAGCCATGGGTGATGGCGAGGATGAGTTTGGTTTGGAATCTTTTTTTGAGTCCAAAATAAAATGGAGTCCTTCAATTTCGTTCATTCGTTTTTCCAATTCTTGAATTCGTTCCACGCTTTTCCGTCCTTCAGATTTTTTGCTGGTTTCCACAGAAATTTGTTGGACTGTTGTTGTTAAATCTATAAGATCTAGTTCGTCTGAAATAAATATTCATTTAAAATATGCAATAAGCATTGATCGAGCTCAGATTTATGCCGTGCCTTTGTTTGTCCGTCAGACGCAAATTACTTTTTATACTTAATGCAAAATATTTTAAAAAAGCCATAAAACTCAATGCAGTAAAAAAAATATTGTTTGCCTAATTTTATTGCCAAGCATAAAAACATTAAAAAAAGATGAAAATTTTTTTAAAAATTGTTTTTAAAAAGAAATCTATCATTAGCTGTTTGAATTTCAAGTAAAGCCGGATACCTTTTCTCGGAGATACAATTTCTTTCTCAGCTTCTTCTTGGACTCTATTTGGTAATGCGTTGTTAGGTGACACCAAAAATACAAAGACCGAAAACAAAATTAATCTTAAATTTTGAGCCATGATTAACATGTACAAGTAATAAATTGTAACTGAGCTAAAGTTGTGACATAGATACACTCCAGGTCAAAGAACGGGACTCTTTTAATTTGGGAAAATCATGCAAATTACCTTAATGCAATTGGAGCTGTCAAAGCACGCAATAATATTGATGACTAATTGCAGGAAATGACTACAATGTCCCCATAAAAACAAGCAACAAAAATTCACTTCAAACCCCAAAACTCCAGAAAATAAAGGAAAATAAATATTAATTTTTTGCATGAATGATTTCTGCATAAAATATCATTGCTGAATTTAATGCTGGATACTAAATTGCATTTAACCACCACCAGCCAAAAATCTTACTTCAACTTGCTCCTTATACCTTGGTACAAATCAAAGCAAACGATGCAAAGTAATCAAGGTGAACAACTTTTGAGCTTTTCATTCACATGATCACAACTTAAAGTACTTAAACTTAATGCAATATATTTCTGTAAATATTCTCCAAGACGGACAGACAAAGCAACGTTTCATTAACGCGGATGCGGAAATGTTTTGTGGAGGAAGTTAGCAAATTTAACACAAAAATTTCCAGCAAATGGGCAGTGCCGTAAATCTCTTTGGACAAGATAGAGCAAATAAGGTGTGCAATTTGGAAAAATCAAGTCAAATTAACCGAAGTTGATTTTTCCAATTGGCATTAAGATTGTCAATTCTGGATAAAACCAATAAATTGGCATGTCTTGTGATGGGAAAAAAGGTAAAGATTGTTCGGAAGTTGCAGTTGTGGGCGCAGCGTTGAAAGCAGTTTGCGAGGAAGTTGTCATCATGTTGCTCGAAGTTCTGTCCCTAATTGTCCTCCCAATGTTATTCCTTTTGACATCACCCAAAAATCTGACGAGATATCTTACAACTCTTTGAGATTTGAAAAAGGTATGGACGTAGCTTTGGTAAATTGTTTCCTAATTTACAATTTTAGCTTGGACAGTGGTTGCTGACAAGAATTGAGAAATGAGAGAAAACAGACAGACCGGTATTGCTGTTGAGCCAGAATTTATAAACCTGATTTTTATTTCCAAGCGTTAATGCGGTTTTGCTATTTCCTAATACGGAATTTTGACATTATGATAAACTATTGAAAATTTCATTATAGAGCCAAAAGTCGATTAAAACCTAGCCGTGTTTGTTATAATTGCAATTATTTAAATCGTTTTATATTTTAAGTAAGAATAGGGAGTAGAACAAGACTGAGGCAGATTTTTAACGACAAAAAGTTTAATACATGTTTTATTCATTTTTCAGAATGCCAGACAATTGAATGGAAATGAATTTGCCGAAGTTTGTGGAAGTGGCACAACCCCAAAGTCGCAAATTTCAGTCCTTTAACTAAAATGCTTTTGCCAGCATCTTTTTTTAGTTATCTATGATCATACTTTATTTTAAATGATGAATTTTTATTTCAAGTTCAATTGTATGAGAAAATATAATGATAACTCATATTGAAAAATATTGCAACTCTGACATCTGAAGACATTTTATTTATTAGCTCCAAATTGTTAAACGTTACTGCAAATTCCCCCAACTCTTATAACTGAATTTTTCCATGTATTTTCTTACAATTATTTTTATAACTCAAAAGCTCAAATGGGCATATTAACATACTCATTTGTTGGCATATATGAAATTTTTTACAATTCTCTTTACACTTTTCTTTCTCTGATTTATAAAATATTTCCAAAAATTCCAACAATTATCTATTATGGTGCCTTCGGTTGAGTGCAGTTTCTTTCCTCAACTCCCTTCCGTATTTTTTAAACTTTTCCCATTATTCGTAGACACCATTTTCAAAAAGTTTATTAAACTCGGATGACGATTTTTGTTTAACAACAAAATCAAAGAGACTCCACACGAATCTATTAAATACCACATTGTGTGCAATGTAACATTTGTACTTTCCATGCACTAATTCATTTTGAACAAATTGCAGCATTTGTGGAGCACTTGGATTATGCAATGCTTATGTTGTTTGCTGGAAACTTGAGAGTAAAAAGTTTATTGGTTCGTAGTGACGACAATTAAATATGTTGGGATCTAAATTTCTCGACTTAAATTCAGCTTCCATAGATTTGTTCAATGGTATGATGTTTGAGTCCATAGCATGAGAGTCCCAGTACACAAAAATATATTTTTTCCCAACAAACTGTTTTAGTGTGTCCAGCTCTTGAAATTTATGAGGCACTATGAGACCGGATGTCAAAAAGAATTCGTAATGAGCGAAGAGAATAAAACTTTAAAAGACCAGGGGTTGGAGAAAAAAATGTTTAGTTTTGCAATGTTTGTAATCGGTTGTTTCAACATCATTTGAACCATTTCCAACACAAAAAGTTGTGGATCTTTTGCTTGAGAAGCGATGTAAAATATAACTGCACGTAAAAAGGGTAATAGGTATAATCCTCAAACAATTGCATCACTCCAAATTTATTTCTGGATGCCTCATTATAGCTTTCCGTTGTTACGCGAGAGACATTGATGGCTTTGAATAAATGAGATATATGTAAGTTTCTCCTTTGGAGAACAATAAATTGAATGCCCTGAGATGTTCTCTGTCTTAAGCTGCCACAAACAGAAGGGTTCTTCAGAAACTGAGGAAATTACGCCAGCGCAGGAAATTAGCGTTTTTATCCCAATCGTTGACATGATCGTAGATTGATGAAAGATCACGTCTTTTTGGGATAGGTTTAAAGTCGTTGAATCTTGGTTCGTAAGTACAATAAGGACAAAATACATAGTACCAATTCATTCTAATGATTCCCAACTGCGGATTAAAATTATCAATTGAAACACTATACTTTTCCTTGGATTTTGTAACAATGAGATAAAGGAAACTTAGTTTGAATTTGAGTATTAATTACAACAAAGTTTTGAAATTGGTTTGACCTATAGTTGTCTAGATTTCAATTACGCACATTTTGCCATTGCATATGATGGAATAAATTGAATGCAATTGTCACTGCACAAAATCGTGAACTCGGAAATCTTGGATGATTGTATCATCGGTTGGTGGTTGGATTTTTAATCCTTCTCTAATTGCTTGCACTAACGATAAGTAACCGGTTATTTTTTCCATATTTATTGCAATTAACACGTAACAGCTAGGATTTTTGGATACATATTCAGGTTTTGTGGAGAGCAATATAAAATTGATAGAATAATCTGAAAAAAACGGAAAAAGAAAGATCTTTGTCAGAAAAATGTAGAATTGGTGCTTGTATATATATAATTACATTGCAATGCATAAATAAAATCTAATTTATTGAACACTTCCTGCTTTAAACAAATGAATATTTTCCAAGTAACTTTGGTTCATATAACTTGGTTCTAATTGATAATTGGTTCTATAACTTCAAACAAGTGGAAAAAGTTGTAAACAAGTGGAATGCAATAGATGTAAACAACAAAGTGAAAGTTGGTAAGGACTCGAAGGAGGAGTCACACTCTTTAATTGGACCAAAAGGCAAGAGGGAGACAAAGAGTGAGATGGAATTGCGACCAAAGGGTGAAAGTTTCTATAGAACTGAGTGAAATCTCGGCATAATTCGGTTTCCCCTCACTCACTTTTGACTTTCTCCCCCAGTTCGCGACTAATTACTCGAGCAAACGGGTTTCAACAACAACAAGTTGCATTTCCCCTATATAATTTCTCTAACTGTCTCTTCATTAACAAAAAAATTGAAATGAAAGTCAAAATGTATGTGATCTGTGCTTCGCTGTTTGTTATCCTTCCGATGGTCGTTCATGGGGACGTGAAATGTGAAAGTAAGTAACCAAGTAAACACTCGATTCTATTTAGTTTCTAATGCAAATAATCAGATGCAAATGTGATACAAAATTTCAAAATATTTGCACCTAAAGGGCCTACCTTTGAATTTGATCTTAAGATGAGACGGGTTTAATTACATGGGAGAAGTACTTAGACACACTAATTCCGATTCTTTAGAAATGATTTATAAAAAAAACAAATCCGTAACTCTTATTTTTAAGCAGGGGTTCTAATTAATTATCATTGCTGCATTACACCCATTAAACTGTAACATTAAATTTCAGATAGCTTAAACTACTCCCAACTCTGCCCCAATCCAAGGAAGCTTTCACCTCTCTTTCCTTTCAGCCAAAATGATACCAACATTAATCTGATGCTAAGTTCAAATTCCAAATTCTGTGAATTTTCTGACAACAATCGAAATACGAGCCTGCGTGAAATTCAAGTTTCAGAAGTACCTTGGGTATTTGACGAACGAGCAAAAGCTTGCCCGTATCACATTAAATTGAAGTACTCAAAGCAGTCATCAGAAGAGGATCAAGGTCTGGGGCCAAAAATTTGCGGAGGGGCTGCGCAATGGAAGCTAAAAAAGGATGTGTGGTTCCGGCATTCTTTTTATTTGGCGGTGCATGGATTTAATTTTGAGGACACCATCTTAAACAATGGAAACTTTTCTGATAGTCTGAATTGCACTCCTGAACCAAAATATGCCACTATGCTATTTAATGTCACAGAAAGTAAGCAAAATTTTTGATTTTATAAACAATTTCTTTGTAAATAGATATAAAGAAGAGCCGGAACAATTTAGATGATTTAAGCTACTTTTTGAACTTATTATGGTGTCATAATTAACCTCAACTTTCAGTATGAGATACCGTATGAAAAAAACATTATATTAAACTTTTTTGTCATGCTGACATGTTGGAATTTAATTTTAATTGAATTATCATTCAAATTATAGTTTAAATTATGACATTATTCATTATAGAGATATTATATATCTTACATGTCCATGTGATATGTCTTTCAGGAATTATCGTGTAGCCGGAAACATAATGAACCTCCCATATTATAAATATATAGATGTTAACAGCTTTGAGTGAGATTGCAATCAATTAATTTCTAATTTTTTTAGACGGCGACTGTTCCATCATTGTGCAACAATTCCGCTTGAACTTGAATAAAAATGGATGCGACCACATTAATTACAAATTACAATTTTGTGGGTTATATTGTTGTGACCATCTACAAAGCCTCCTCAAAGAAATTGGAAAAGGTTACCCCGAAAGTCAAAGGGCATTAAATATGAGCCGAGTTAAAGTGGCCAAGACTCAAATTCCGACATCCATTCCCTCCCCCAACTTAACGAATGCAAGTGAAAGTGGAAAAAATGGGATTGCCGTAATGCCATTGACGGAAAATTTTGGGAGCATTTTGTTTGGTGTGATAGCTTCTGTTGCTTACGTATGTATGGTCACCTATACCATATATGCCTTATGCAAAATCACGAGATATCAAAAGTTAGTGAAAATTATTGGCATATATAATTATATGATTTGAGTTTGCTTTAAAATACAAAATTCTTTAATACACATTTTAAAATTTAGAAAGTGATTTTAATTTTGAGGTTGCTTTAAATTTCAGCCAACTAATAGCCCTTCGGGAGTCTCGAAAGGCAACAACTGATTCATCTATCTCAACCGTCACCCAGGTAACGACAGTCTATGAAGACGAGCAACTTTAGAGATTGAAATTGAAGCTGTAGTTAGTTGTAGCTATAACTTGTAGCGACCCTTAACCATATTATTTACTCAAATGCAAAATGTGGGCTTACATTTAACGAATGCAGGTGTCTAAAAATACATCTAAAAGTATTAAATGTACAGAGTGGGTTTCTGTTCACAATACGTGGAAACGGTTTAAAATGTATACAAATTTTCAAAGTTGCTTAGTGAAAATTTAGTGAACAAAAAACCACTCTGTACAATGCATGTATGTAAATATGATTTTATGGTTAATTCATCCTAACACTTGCAAATAAATTTTGAGTTTAAAGAGTGGGGCTAAGTTATGGTAAAATTTGTAAGCTAAATTTTGGACGAAAAACAAAGTATATACATATATAACTAGGTACATATGTGCAGTTAGTGTTATATGTCATTGTATCTATTTATGTAAATATTAAATAAGCAACTAAAATATTGATTTTAAATAAATAACCGTATGAAAGAGCTATCAAAAATATTTTGAAAATCGACCAAATTCGAGCTCACGACTACGCTTATTTAAAAAATAGCTATGAACCTTAAAAAATGTGTCATAGAAAGTTCAAGAGAAAATTTCTATTTAAAATGTATTCAATTGACAAGTTAAAATTTATTGTTATATTAAAATATTAAGTATTAAAATAAAATTATATGTAACCAAAAATTTTGTGTCTCTTAGGAATATAGTGTTTGTTCCAATTTTTTTAAGTTAATGAATATCTTTGAGATTATAACTTGTAATTTATAAGTAAATATTATATTTAGCTATATAAATAGCTTTATCTAAACTCGCGTTGTACAGTGGATTTTTATTGTTGTCTCCAAATAGTAAATATCAGCAGCATTTCCATGCACTTTCCAAAATTATATTGAACAATCCATTTTAAAAACTTCATTATTTGTTTAAAAGCAATTAAATTTCATTTTACTGTCTTCCTGACTTGTTAATGACAGGTTGCGTATTTGTATACAAAATACAAAATATTGTGGGTGGAGTTAACATAATAATTGATTATACCTGCAATAAAAAATTAAAAGCAATTGAAAAGCAATCTCATGCATTTTTAGGTGTATTTTTATTAATTTTATTTAGTAATTCTAGTTTCTGTTAATTTTTTTGCTATATAATAATATATCTAACATTAAGACATGTTTTTGGGTATAAATATATTGTTGATAGTGTAGCTAACCGATTCGAATAAATTTTCAAACAACCCAAAAGTAATTACAATCACAAAGAATTTTTTATTGCAACATTTAGGATAGTTTTAAAGAGAAGGAATAGAAGATTAACATCCATGAACTCTGTTGGCACAGGTCTCCTTGCTTGGATCCCACAAAAGCCCAGTGGGGCAGCTGTAGTCCGACCTGTCTCCTTTCCCGTGAACCTTTGTAGGCAATTGTGAAATTACTAATCATGAAAGGGATTATTTAGCGCGTATTACCTTGGGATCGTAATACCAGTAGTCCCCTGAGCAGGGTTCGTCTTGCCCCCACTCGCAAATGGGATGGACGCAGTTCTCGTCGCTCTTATATTTGTCCTTGACTGTATCGGAGAGTTCGGACCAAGGAGTGCAAGTTCCTCCGAATTGAGCATCTTTGGGCTTAACATCCGGATTCCACCAGAGATCGGCAT
Organism: Proisotoma minuta; assembly: GCA_034698145.1. Classification (NCBI taxonomy): domain Eukaryota; kingdom Metazoa; phylum Arthropoda; class Collembola; order Entomobryomorpha; family Isotomidae; genus Proisotoma; species Proisotoma minuta. Next base: position 8,674 of record JAQIXN010002088.1, read on the forward strand.
CACAATGTTCAAGGACAATTATTCCTGTGATTTTGTCCTTGGGGTCTTCTGGGAATGTTCGTTGGCAACGGAAAAATGAACTGTTGAAGTTCTATACAAAGAAATTGTGTTCAGGAAAAATTGGAATTTCAGAAAGCATGCATTTAAATTAGTTTTATCTATTTTGCTAATCTTTTGTTTCCTTACCTCGCACCAACCACAGTGCTCACAATCTTCGGGTTGACAGACAGCTCCTTCAGTTCGTCCTGCACACCTTTCTTCTGGCTCTTCAGGATCTACGGGCTCGGGATCAACGGGCTCGGGATCAACGGGCTCGGGATCAACGGGCTCGGGATCAACGGGCTCGGGATCAACGGGTTCAACTACAGAATCTTCGGTTGTTGGCTCCTCTGGTGGATCTTGTGGATCAACTATGCACTCAGTCTCATTTGGCCACAGACATTTGTCTTGTTCTTTGTTGTAAACAAGGAATAGCAATCCATTGCACTGGGGATTATTACCGCAATCACCACAGGGCATGTCCACCGTTCTTCCTTCAGTACACATTATAAACCGAGTCTAAATTTAAAAAAAAAGTCCTCGTGAATAAGTAACACTCTAAAGTATGCATAAGTTAACTTACACACTCCTCAGGATGATAATAGTTCCCATTGGGCTTTCCCTTGCAGTCGTATATGTCGGAGTTGTCAACTGGAAGCCGAGAATTCTTGGTAAGCTTGTTTAGCTTGTGGGGCACTAAAATATAAATCAAGTTGTATGAAAGTGTTTCCAGGTTGATTTTTCATAAAAATTGATACCTGCAGAAACAGCCGCAACGACGGCAAAAAGCAGAACAGATTTGAGCATCATTTTGTATTTTTCAGTAGACAACCAAGTTAGAAGAACTAATGATTACTGGGTTGAATAAATTAGCCTTATATTTAGTTTTGAAGTACTCTGGATAATAAGCCCTTAAGCTGGCTTTAATTTACTGGATTATATGTAACAAGAGTCATAGGATATAATCAATCAAATGTGCATTTTCGTCACTCTGTTCATCATCCATCAAACGGATTTGGAGGTTGGCAGGATGTTTGGCTCTTACTTTTCGTTTTCAATTATAACTTGATGAAGTAATATATTTTATTTCGTAGAATTTACAGATATTTATAATCCTACGATTTCATGCTTAAATTGGAGCGGTTTACGTGTTATAAAAGTTATCTTTTTCCTTATACGCGGCAACGGCAGCAATAAAATAATGCATTACATAATTAATCTTTTTAATCCCGAATGGCGTTGTATGATTTTCCATGATTTACGATACCTGTTTGCAACAGGAAAATTAAGATGACTCAATTTCCGATATTGTTTATTTGCGAAATTTAATGACGCCGAATTTATGCTAATCAAAAACTGACTAATCAACGCATTATAAATAATTATAGATTTGCAGAGTTTATTTATTTATTTAATATTTTGAAACATTTTATTTCTTATGCTTTCTTTTTTCGATTATTTCGCAACAATCTTTAACTCTTTCGCAACTTCCGCAAGTTTCGGAAGCAGGGTCCCAAATGAGTTCTGCAGGACAGCTGAAGTTGTCCCTTTCCCCCTTTTCTCGATCATGTACTTTGGGGTCATAAAAGTAATACTCATTACTACATTTATGGTCTTGATCCCACACACAAATTTCTTCAACGCAAAGTGGGTCGGCTTTGTATTCGGCCTGAACGGTTGAAGAAAGATTTGCCCATGGGGTGCATGTCCCCCCATTTTCTGCGTCAACGGGTTTTATGTCTGGATTCCACCATAAATTGTGGTCACATTCCTCGTGAACAATTACCCCCACAATTTCATCTTTGGGATCTTCAGGAATTACTCGCTCGCAGCGGTAAAAGTAGCTTCGCATATCCTACAAATTTAATCAACATATATTTTTTAACCAATGAGCAAATAAATTTAGGTACCCTGCAATATCCACAACGTTCACAATCCTCTTTGGTGCATTCATCGCCAGTTCGCCATTTGCAGTTGTTGTTGGGATGTTCAACTGCTGGAGGAGTTTCCTTCCTTTCAACTTCTTTAATCTGTCGTTGGCTCGGAACTAAAATAATACGTAATATAATTTGATTTTTCAATGTCAAAATAAATGCCTATTTGTTACCTGCTGCATTAACAACAGCAAAAGCTGCAAAGAGCACCAAAATTTTTGCCTTCATTATTCAAGCGATGATATGCAAATGCAAAGCTGTCAAGTGCCTCCAATGATAGAAGTGGTTAATTTGTAAATATGGATTATCTGGCTTCAAAGTGAGATTAAGCCTGGTGAGTAACGCTATACAATAATACTTCATCTTTCTCCCTCGGAGTGATAATATTATTGTGCATGAAGTCACTTCCAAGGGTCAGAACTGAAGAGCAAATTTTCATAACGTAAATATAGTTGTTTTCCTGCAGTAGGAATTAAGGGATTTAAGCACTGATTATAAAATGGGCAGCTAATTTATTAATCCAGGATGAAAAGTTTTAAGTGCATAAATAGTTACGTAAATCACAACATCAATCAAATGGAGGAAATTAAATTTCTTTTTTGATCTTTTATTAATGACGGTTTTGCAAAGTTATTAAGCCCGTAAGCCTTGTTTTCCGTTTAAAAAAAACGTTAGGGATAGAATTATTACAACTTATGGTAATAAAAAAAATGAATCCTTAATTGGTCTATAAAAAATGAAATCTATTGATATCGACATTTTCGGCAAAATGATACAATAAATTATCATTCTTTGAAAAGAAGGCGTTTTTCAGTTGTGCTATGGATTTTAATGAAACTTACCTCATTGCGTAGAATTAAATAAATCCTAGGATTAAACGTTAATGCCCATCAACTGTAATTTGATGGATTGTTTCACATTACGTATTATAAAGTAAATCGTCTCATTTATTTATCAATTGGAGTTATAATAGTTTCCTCATACTAGGCTCAACTAATTTTTACCTGCGCTAATCCTTTTACAATCTGAAAAACACTCGAAAACTCAATAAAAGCTTTTAGGACCGAAAAGCAAGTTACCAATTTGATCTTTGAGTTTGAAACGTTTCACATCATGGCAAAAATTTTACTTGTTCTTGCAGCGCTCATCGTTGCAGCTTCTGCAAGTACGTAAATACCTATTGCACACAAAACTCTTAAAAATATCGACTATAAATGAGATTTTAATTTACAGCGCTCCACCACAAGGACCACAGGGATATTCTCCCAAGAAAGGCGATTCCAAATGTGGACTATTACTATTGCCATGGCCGAGAAAATGGAAATTATACTCATCCACGTGAATGGTAACATTCTTACAATTACTTTGAGTAAATTGGGGTAAAATGAGACGAAGCAGTTTTGGCATAATTGTCGTCTACTTCATCCTATATACGTTTTAATCATATTTATCTGTAAAGAGCAAGATACTCATGACCATAATGTGAAATTTGTATTTTTTAATTCAGTACCCGTTACATAACATGCCACGATGGCATTGCCACCGACAACATTTGTCCCGAATGTGATTACGGAAACCCCCTTCTTTGTAGAGGAAGCGATTATGATTTCTACGATGGAGAATTGGATCTATGTGTACAACCCCATCGTTGCCCTTGCATCATTGACGACCCTGGAACAAGATGCGAAGGAAAGGTTGAGGGCGCAGATTGCCCCAAAGACGATTGTGCGCATTGTGGGTGGTGTCTGGTATGCAATTAAACACTTAATATTCTTTTAAATCTATTAATTACAACAATGAACTATATTTGTAGAACAAGAAAAGTCAATTCTTGAGATGCAACAGGACTGAAGTTGATGATCCAAAGGACGAAATCACTGGGACAATTATCCGCGTGGAGTGTGATGACGATCTCTGGTGGAATCCTGTAGAACATGAAGGACCTGATGGGAAACTTGTTCCTAAAACATGTGTCAAATGGGAATCCCTGACCCAAGAAACAAAGGACGCTTACAATGCCGACCCCAACTGCGTCCGTCCAATTTGCTACTGGGGACAAGACGAGGATAAAAAATGTACTGGGTCCTACTTTTACTTTGACCCACCACGACATCTTCCTGGACAAAGGGATGAGTACAGTTGCCCACTCAATGACGACGGAGAAAGCCTTGTTTGGGATCCTAAAAGCGAAACTTGCAGAAACAAGGATCAAGTCGAAGGCTGTTAAGTTAAAATTATAGCATATTTGTTCTAAAAAAATTAACCACCTAAACTATTCAATATTTGGAATAAATCTATTTGCGTTTGAACATGTTTGTTATTTACTTTTTAAACTATTTATTTTAAGTACAATACTAAATAATTAACATAATTTGATTTATTACCAACTACATATTCTATACATTCGAATCGAATAATTCGAATATACTTGCCAATTTATCTTGAACTAGAAGTAAGCCCGTCATATGAAATGCCGGGTGGGTGCTAGACACACCCACTAAGATTTTTGTTCTCACAAAATTACAATTGACTCAAAAGTAAAGTTACACACAAAGAAAATTTACCATTATAAATATCACGTTCATCTAACTATTTTGCAGTTTAACTGATTAATTAATACGCTTTCCTGTTTAAAATAAATGACCGTGTTTTCCAATTTAAAATAAACATGACCTGGATTCCCGTTTAAAGTACATGGGTGTCTTTTCTCGTAAGCTAAACATGGGTGTCTTTTCCCGTTAGGAATAAATCTAGGGTTAAATTTCGCCCAAGGCAATATTAAATTAAATTACTCATTAATTTTGACACTACCACATTTGGCATT
>JAQIXN010002089.1:0-13465 GCA_034698145.1 Proisotoma minuta
GTTACAAGCAATTTTGTGGCTCCGCGCATGTGAAAAATGAGTGTAGCAGAAACTTTTTCTACACCCTTTATTTGCCAAGACACAGTTTAAGGAAAAGAGAGGAATGTCAATCTTCCATGAGAAGTTTAATTAATTTGCACAACTCTGAGAGCTCGAGATATTTGTTGTATATTAATAAAACCTTCCATCTCCACATGCTAAAATTTGTTTTCTGCGTCTTTGTAATTCAAGAGTGGTAGTAGTAGTGGTTGTTGTTGTTATTGTATGTTGTTTTCTCCTCCTACATGTGTAATTTATTTGCAATTACATTTATTCCAAAGCTTTGCATGTGGCAATTACATGAGCACAAAATCGGCAAAATAGCCATCTGAAACTTAAGTAATGTGGCAATTTGAATATTGAAATGAGAATCTGGGAGATAGTTGACAATTGCCTCTTCATAAAAGCATAACTTTATTTTCCAATATATAAAAAGGAAATGTAAGATTGAGAATTCAAATCAGGGAGACCAATTTCTGAGTTAACATAAAGATTGTTAGGAAGCTGGGGGAGGATGTTTTGGAGAAGAAACCATCTCATTTTATGTATTCAGACTTTAGATGGGAAATGTATTTGCATGACAAGATCCTGTTGAGCGAGAGCCGCTTATTCTCGGAATGAACAGAAAAGTGGTGAAAGGCTGAGACGTAAATTGAATGAATTTACGTTGCTGCAAAGGGAAGAGGATAAGTAGCCTGTGTGTGTATCAATATCTTGGCATCAATATGAAAGAAGTGCATGATGACAGGTAATAGTGGGGAAGTTTAAGTACGATGCGAGTCCACATATGGAAACGACGGAAAAGTTGTCCATAGGCTTTATACACTAAAGGAGAAAAATGACTCCAAGAGCGATAACATGAAAAATCCATCTTTACTTCCTTCATTCCAATTTTCTCTTCAAGACTTTTAAGCGTATATCAAACTTTTCGTTTTATCCTCTGCATCTCTTTGTTGCCATTATTTGCCTGTTTTATTTAAAAGAAATTTCTTCCATGAATACTTTTTTAAGAAAGTTGGGAATGCTTAACATCTTTTAAAAATTTCCAATAATTCTACAAATAAAAGATATAAAACATATTTTAGCTTATATTATATCTACCTTCAAATAGCAATCAACATCACAACAAGCAATTTCTATTCACATCATCATCGTTATCATATCATATACATTATAAGTATGAATCGCATGATGAATATGATGATCCCTCGTTTTGAATTGTTTTTTTCTCAAATTAATGGAATGATAATACTACTAATATCAGTATTCTTTATTATTATTCTATTTTCATTGTGAATATTCAAAAAACAATGTTCTAAAGCAAAATAATAATGTAGTTTTTCATGTAAAGAAACATGGAAAGTAGTTCAGTCAGAAAACGTAAATCATGGGAATTGTGAAATTGAGGCAGGGGTTTTATTGAGTGCAAATTTCTGGATTTATGTATTTCTCTGCCCTTCATTAGAAAGATGGCAGAATTGTGAAATTGTCTGAGGTTGATGCAGAAAACAAGAGAATCTTTGGAATGCTAGATTTAGAGTAACTAATTCAGTACAAGGGAATATACAACAGTGATAGGATTGCTTTATTGGAAACATTTGGTTGACAGTAGAAGGGGACGAAATTCCAGCATTGAGGACATTTATTGTTCGGAGAGGATATAACTTGACATTTTGGTAGGTATGTACATGCTCCAAACATAGCTGCAATGAATACCAATATATTACACAAGAAGCGGAATCAGAGGACACCCAAATTTCACTATTATTCGATTGTCCTCCTCTCACAATATCGTTTTCGAATTTCCTTTAAAGATTGATGTTGCAAAAGATTTCTGGTTTACAGAGAGGATGGCCAAAAAGGACATACGACTTGTATGATATAAGTATGAAAAGCCATCCCAATCGCAATATGTATACAATGGATTGCTTACTGAGAATAGCAAACGTTGCTTATTTACAAATTACATCTCTTACCTCATACATTTTGTACGCAGTAACTTTCTCCAGAGGCGATAACATGGCACAAAGATTCTAATTGAATGGCTTGACAGACAGGACAATTGTATTTTACTAATATAAGAGGGAGTAAAAATGTCAAGTGTGCAATTATTTGTGTTCCTTCCATCTCTGAAATTAATCTCTCTCGCTCTGGGCGTGGCTTCATAAGCTATTAAGCCGACAATTTCTTTAATCGCTTTAATTTTTCCTTGTCGCATGCACTGCTCTTCTTTCCCCTTTCACTCTCGACTTTTAGCAAACAAACATTTTCAACGACTTTTGATTTCAACAGAATTCCTCTTGATTATCATTCCTTGAAACTCTTTGTTTGAAGACTCCACAATGGGTTGTTTTCCGGAGCCTAGATATTTTAGGATTACCCTATTTTAAAGGCGGAATTGGTGTAATATAAGCGTATTAACCAGTTAAGGCTTTCCAAATAGTAGAAAAACATGCAGGGGCATCCAATATTGACTAAAATAGTTGTGCACTCACTATTGAGCTGTTAAAGACGGTTAACAAATAAAATGTAACTCTGTTAGGATCGTGTCAACAAGGACGATTTATCAGACGTAAAGTTTTTGAAGTTTTCAGGCTCAATTCTTGCTACACCTTTGATGTCAAAAGAAAGTTGAACATAAGTGAATTTTCCACTTACCAACTAAATATTTCTCTTTTTTTCAAGAACAATTGTCCCGAAAACAAAGTGTGTTGTAGTACTTTTATATAAACGCTTTTGACTTATTTGTACATAGTCAACTTTGTTTATATTTTTGAAATCTGTCAAAAAATCTATCTATAAACAATTGCATGCAAAGTCAAAGCGCCATCAAAATAAAAATATAAACATCAAAGACAGAGAAAATGTTTGGTTCATTCAAGAATCCGGATAATTACGTAACAGCGGTAGGATAAAAATATTTATACGATACTGCTGTTCTGTTTTTGTCATGTGCGTCAGTAAGTGAGAGAAAGGAGGAAAGTGTCACAGCATGAAGTGAAATGATGCCAATCTGACCCTCTGTGAATAAGCAATGGGAAGAATAATGGTGGCCGCGGATGCATTTGGATTGACATGGCCATTCACATAATAAATTTCCCATTTCGTCTATTCATTGAAGCTAGTCAGTCACAGTGTATGCAAGGTCCTTCGTCAACCTCAAATTTGCTTTTGGTATATAATAATAGAGCGGCGTGTCAGGAATTTATTTGGGAAGGAAAGCTTATTCTGCCACGGATAGAAGTGGGAAACAGATCTCCGCTCAACTATATTCCAAAAGACAGCTCTAATATTCTTAAGATCCACTGTAATTAAAACTACAAACCAAGAGAGAGAGAGAGTCTTAAATGGTATTATGTACACAGACTAATAACAACCACTTGCTACAATCCAATGAACACTTTATGATTAGTAGGCATAACACGTACTTTCCTTTATTTTCTCTTGTTACTCTTATATATGGTACATATATTGTAAAGATATTTAGATCACACATCTTAGATTACCACCTCAAATCATCATAAATACCTTTAACATCTTTTTTTCGGATACTAAGTATTTAAGCATAGTTTTTCTCAATAGCACAATGTGAGATTGTAAGTATATATTCTTTGCGTAATGCGGATTAGTTGACCATAGTTTGTCCTTTGGCATGACTGACTGAACTTTACTTTAAAGGTGTGTAAGAATGATTGCTCTATTCACGGATAAGCGAAGTTTCCAACACCACATTCAATCCCCTTCAATCCATTTTGGGGCATTGAAAATTATATCCCGCATTCGTACAGAGACAGAGACGTTTCCGTCAAACACACTCGTTGGAATCAAAATTTCTTGGTTCACCATCACTATAGTTGGTAATGTTGGGTGTGGGCAACGAAATTTCTCCTCTGTGGAAACTCAGTCAGAGTCTGTCAATACTGGAGTTTCAAGAACCGAAACTTTCACATTACTTTCACAACTTCACAAAAGCAATATTCTCACTCCTAATGTCATTCGGCTTGTCAACAGTTTATTTGTAGCTCAATGGCTGTCCACATCTCACTAACTTGGCTAAAAGTGGCGTGACCTCATAATTAATAGCACCAACTTACAGTTATCTCATATCTGATATTTTTTTAACAATACTCATCATTAAATATTAATAAGCTATAATATTACTTTTCTTAAGAATAAAACAATTTTAGCATTAAATTGGAGTATTAAATTTTAATCATAAATAATGGAATCCTGTTATCCTAATCTAAATATGCACATACAGAGAGTGAGGCGTTTGTCTGGGTAGAAGTTTGAGAATTTTAAAAACAAATTTGTGAACCAGTTTAAAAAATTCAGTCATGTAACCAAACAATTTATATAGCTAAATAGTAGTACTACAAGCAGATTTAAACCATTCTGTTTCTATCCAGACAAACGCCTCACCCTCTGTATATAAGCATACATAATTATGTATATACTATGCTAGGCAATATTCATTGCACAAGTAATCTGTTCATTTAGTCATAAGAAGTATATATGTATTTAATAGATATGGTACTACAAAGAAAAGATCAAGACTGTCGAAAAATCAGTCAAAAACGTTGCATATTTTTGTTTTTTTCTCACTTTATATATAGACAATAAATAATTTATTTTAATAGCATACATAAATATTAGGGGGTTATAATTTACAATTAAGTAATAATTGTTTGGCTATAATCTCTATGTCTGCAGAGTAAATTATTTGACTTTAAGGGACATAAATAATGGAGACATGATTCAACATTTGAATACCCAAATTTTCCACTCATCTTTTGTTTGATTTGGCCAGAAGATAAACGAGAGTAGCTTAAAAGAGCGTGGGGCAAAGTCAATCCAAAGCAGTATTTGGCCAAACGCTTGCTTTCACTTCCCAAAAAGTTGAGTTGGGAGAGTCTCAGCTTGACTAGCAGATTAAATGAGCAGTTGTTGTTGGACATGATGGTCTCTATTGGAATGTCGATGGAGATTATAACTTCATTTAATTTGCACATGCTTTGTTATGGCTTTTATGTATTTAAAAATAGTCTACAGATTTGAGCCAATAAATTATGACCGGGTGTTTGTATGCCGAATTGGATAATTGGTTTTTAACTTGTTTACAGGAAACTTTGTTGATGAAGGACCATTTAAAAAATTAGACTTTGAAGAGGATGAAAGGGTAGTTGAGTATATCAAGAGTAGTGTACTTATATCACGGCAATAATTACTCACGCGGACGATTAGTTCTGAAATACACTGCTGTTGAGGTCTCAAGTGACGTTGGAGCACCACGCATTGATTCACCCAGTTCACTGCAAGATTTTAAATCCATTCAAGTCATTACACATGCATAATAATATCACAGATGGAGAATAAATGTTGCTGGAAAACAAAACAAACTGCGTTTGAAACAAAATGTATTCAGGGCAAAAAAAAGAGTTAAAATGCTTGCATTTGGCATCAAATTAATCAGAGAGTCAACTAGAAAGAAAAAAATAAAATGTTGAGCCTGCTCCTTTCTACGCTGGTCAATGTGAAAGAAACGGAGAAATAAAATAACAATGTCTTACTATGCAGCCTAAATCTAACCCGACCTGCTCATTTTCAGTAAGAGGTGTAATGGAGCATTATTACGAAGACAAATTCAATCATGCAAATTGAATCAAATCGTAATGGATTAGAGATGCGCATGCCAGTAGCAGAGGGAAACATTTAATCCAAGCTTTGAATACTTCACATTTTGATTAAAGAGAGGCAAAGTCATGAACACAGACAAATTTTGCATAATTCTAAGCCCCTCTGAACTTTCACTACTGATCGTGAGTACTACTGACTGACCAAGTAAACCAAAAGTATATTATTATTATGAGACTATTACATAATTTGTAGAATAAGTGTGCACACTATAGCATCCTATGATAATACACTAAATACTCCATTTGTATAATAATACCTGGCTTATCGATTACATATTGGCAAACAGTAGCTAATTCATTAGTTGATGTTTTTTTTGAGAAATGAAACACTCCTTTAAATGACACGTAAAAGTTAAGAGGAAGGAGAAATTGGCTGTGGCAATATGAAATGTGGTTGATAATAACAAAGTTGTTGACAATATGTGTTATGGAAATGACTAGAAATGTCGCAATTAGAGGGTGTCTATTTGACTGACTGATTGCTCAGAATTAAGTAAAAGTATATATAGGGAAAGGGGCAAGCAATAAGCCGTTGCAAGGCGAATAGTTAGGGGATGAAAGTTTCACAATGTTCTATTGAAACGACGTCATGGGGTCATTTGAGATCACTTCTGAGGTCACTATAGTAGGCTATTTCTTTTCCTTATTTGGTCTTCTTGACCTTGAATAATGAATCCTATTTTCAAATTGATCTTAGCTAGAGTTTAAAAAAGGTAAAAAAGAATGTCCAAACAGGTTGAGAGAGATTGTATAAATATAAGAACAGATGGAATGATTTTATGTGTTATAAAGTGACTATATAACTTTCACCAAGAGAAGCAGTTTGTGGATGAGAAATTGCATGAATTGACGACTTAACTATCTGCTACACATAGATTTGCATTAATCACAACAAAGTTTAATGCCTCTGCTCATTCATGAGATAATATTTTGAGAAAATAAAGAGTAGATTATAAGACGGGAACCAAGAAACGCTTCCATCGACATTCCTCTCAAAGAATATTTGCATAAAGTATTTTCTTCCTAAAAACAAGAGCCAAAAGAAGGCCAAGTCAACCGAATCATTTAATTTTCTCGGCGAGATGTGCACATTTACATCTGTGCAGACATGCATGAATTATTTAACCCCATAGAAGAACAACCTGCATTCTCTATCCATGTCATGCGTCAATAAAGGAAGGAGTAAAAAGTATTTTATCAAAGTTACGCAATAAGATACTTAAATCTTTAAAGTATTTCTTACTAAAAATAATTCCGAGTAGACTTTCTTTTACAATTTTGTTTATGTATGATTGGAATCTTGGTAGTGAACGGCCGGACGCCCACGAGGGAGAAAGCGAGAGAAAGTTTATATTCCTTAACTTCATTCACCTTTTATTTCTCATTCCTCTATTCAATTCAACAACACTTCAAAATGTCTCCTTTTAAAATGTAAACAGAAAGCAATGCTTTATTCTTAATCGTTACATACATACACATAAATGTCCACCCACACGCCCTTTTGGAACATTGGAAACAAATATTTGCCCTTCTTTTAATTTTCCTTCTTTATGGGACCCTCTGGCCTATGCAATGCACTCAAATCAAATTCACTTAGTAATTTCCAAAATAAATGGTGGATAGGAAAGCGAATAAGGGAGAAAGTTGTATAGGTATTCCATTATTGAGCAGAGTTTGGGAAGGTTTACTTTGTTGCAATAAAAAGTGAAGAGAGTTCTTTTGGAATTCTTTAAAGTTTGGGAAAGCAAAGCAGAATAAGAAGAATTGAAGACACGAAATCAAGATAGATTTGACCACTTACATTACGTTACACTACTTCCCTATCCTGAGGATTTTCTTGAAGGCCTTTCGAAAGTCCATGTTGAAAATGGTGTAAATGATAGGATTGAGACTGGAGTTAACGTAGCCAAGCCAGGTAATAAAATTGACCACTTTGTCACTGGGCTCACATCTGGAGCAGAATGGAACAATGACATACTGGGAAGAGAGAAAGGAAGGTTAATGTCTGTTATTTTTATTAGTTTTATTATTGCAAACCATTAGAAAGAAGGGAAGCCAGCAGACGACAAAGACGCCTATGAGTGGAGAAATTCGCATTAGTTGATACAATAATAACGACAAATATTATGTATGATGTGTCTCACCCATAATTATCCCCAAGGTACGTGCAGCTTTCCTTTCTTTTGACAAGGAGATCCGTTGCTTTTCTTCTACAAATTGGCTAACCTGCTGAGAAGTTTGTCTGGATTTCTTACTCCCACGAACAGAATGGGACTTTGAGTGACCGTCCCCTCGCAGAGAGTGGCCGTGTGTTCGGTGATGAAGAGGAATCTCAGCATCTGTCACAGACTCTTCATTCTGAGGACTAAGTTTGGTGCCGTCAGATTCATCAGCATTCAGTTGGCCTTGAATCCTAACTTTAAGAATCCCATCAGACGACGTGTTGGAGTTATTTTTCCCAGTGTCTGTCTCTCCTGGAACAATGACGCCACTGCCAGTAGTGGTCCCTTTACCATGTTTAGATCGACGTTCCTTTCGTTGCTGCTTCCCTTGATTTATGCTGTCGTTACTTTTCTGGAGACAGTGATCCCCTGAGCCATCATTTCCATTATTTTCTATTGAGCTGATTGAGCTCCTATCACGATCTCCATCATTCTTTCGAGTGTCAGTTTTTTGGCGAGCCATTGCAGATAGACGCGAGGCCCGAGCCCGTTGTCTTAATCTTCGTCGCGTTGCGATAAATATTCTAATGTACACTGCTGTCATCAGAATCAGAGGGATGAAAAATGAGCCTAGGGCAGAGTAGATAACATAACCCTGCAAAACCAGTACCTTTTATAATTATGTCAACGTTACAGTTAGAATATGTATAGTTCTGTCAATCAGGTGAAAGTTGTAACATAATATGGGTCATGATTTATACTTAATACTATCAAAGATGCATTTTAAGAATAGCAATTATTAAGCCTTGCCTGTTGCCTTGTCAGGACACATGGAGTATTTTCATCAAAATCAGCCGGCCAGTCGTTCCATCCAAGAATAGGGGGCGAGCTAATTATAAAGGACATTATCCACACAACGGCAATCGTAATCAAAACTCGGTGGAGGGTTCTCTTTCTGGCATAATTTACAGGATCCGTTATAGCCCGATATCTATCCAACGCAATAGCACACAGATGCAGAATGCTTGCTGTTGAAAAACATCAAAAAACAATGTTATTATTAATATATGTATATACAGGATGAACATTATATATCATCAAATAAAAGATTTTTGCTTTTTCTGATAAAAAAAATGTTTGAAAGCATCAATGAACTGCATTTGACATGTTTGCACATAAAACAGGATGACAAGAATTTCTTACCTGTACAGCATAGAACATCAGACGTGACCCAAAACTCACAGGTAATTTTTCCTAAAACCCATTTCCCCAAAATAGTATATGCTACGTTTAGTGGCAGCACCAAAACAGCAACAGTCAAGTCGGCAACGGCTAACGAAACAATAAAAAAGTTGGGAGCAGATCTCAATGGCCGATAAGTGAAGACGGACAGAATGACGAGAATGTTGCCGACAACAGTGAGGACAATTATCAATGACAAGGTTACTGCAGTAACAGCGGCTTCCCACTCTGGTATGGCAAGCCAAACACCCAAGCTACTAAGGTAGCGGCCAGAATTTGGATCAGTGGTATCATTGAGAGCGTTGAAGGGGTCAGTATCATTGGTATAGTTATTATGCAGGCCAAACTCGTTGTCAGAGACGTGAACGCCGTTTCTACCACGAGTCCATGATGAGTCCATGTCCACAAATTGTGCGAGTGCCATTGTGTGAGTAATAATACTATTCAATCAGGCCAAGAAGAGTTTGGGGATGAGTGCCTTGTATGAATAGCTCTAAATTCCACAACTTTTCACCTCTTTTGAGGACAATGCAAGTCCAAAGCAGTCAACCATGCGCCATGAATTTTATTGCACTGTGCTGGCGACTGGTTGGAGTAACGGTGAGGGCTGAGTGTTCTCGGTGGTGAAGGATCGTAATTAGTACTTTCTTTTTATTCTTTACACTGACGAAGAAAAATGTGAGGGAGACATCAAAGAGCATCAGAGGAACATTTAGAACTTTCACCAGAACAATTATTTAAAATTATTATGGAGATGTGTCCTTCTCCACAAAAGTCTCTGTCCCGTCACTTTCTCTTCTCACCACAACAAGAGCTGGGAGCAACTTTGGCAGAAAGTCTTATTTCTCAATGTCAGAAGGCTTTATATCATTTCCCTCAGCACTCATTCATATTTTGTTGTTTGGGAAGGAAGAAAAATAGTCCAAGCTGTCTCTGTATCATAAAAAGAGAAGCCAGTCAGTGAGGAAAGAGTTCCAGGCTTCGGTTGGTTGGATTACACGTATGCAGTAATTTCACTTTGGACCATTGTCGAAAACAACCAGCACATTTTACATGGTGGTTGAATACTGTTTTACTGAGAACGCAATTTTAAACTAAATGACCTGAAACACGAGCCAACTATTTGTATTATTTGTATCAGATACTACTGCGAAGCTGATGGCGACCGTGTTGGTGAAAGTTTGAAGGAGGCAATTTTCTCTTATTTGATTCTTCTTGCTTTTGATCCTCTCGTGTGCGACTCTCCTGTATTTTTATTACTTCTTCAAATAAACTGGGATCGGACTCGCTTCGTCGCTTTCTCAACTATTGTGCAATTATGAGACGGATCGTATCCTAAAGGGAACAGAGAAAGAAGTAATCAGTGAGAGAGTAGAGCAAACATGGAATCAGTGCTCTCAAGCTTGAAACAGAATAGATATTTATTGAAGTTTGTTCCCTCGCCAAATATTATTATTATTATTACTATTACTGAGTATTGTTATGGGCAAGGTATTCTTTGGTCACTAAGCAAGCCTCTAATTTCCTTTGTGTTATAATCCAGCTCACCACAAACTCATTTTCCCCCAACTCTATCTAATACATACTTACAAAGTATTGTCGTGTACATAACAAAAAAAATAGAATTTTTTCTTCTCTCTATTGCATAAAATGAAAGCAATTTAATAATTAAACCCTAATTCAAGTTCCAACAAAAATCAATTTTATACATATTTTTCTCAACAAAGTTTGAAAACAAATTAAACATGGGGAATGTTTGTATGTGCTTATTTAGGACTTTGTAGTTAATCACTGACATAATCACGTATTTCTGTTAATGCAATTTGTTGAAACAAGTTTGGCAAAAACAGTAGCATAATCTCGTATCCCTGTCATCAACCATTTATTTTTACGTCACTGCTTTTGGAAGCTTTGCAAATGGAAATATTTAGTACTTCCAAACTCTTGCTTTCTATAGTCACCACACAAAGTTGACAGTAAAAACTAAAGGCTGTCCGTAGATAAATTTATAGCAGCTTAAAAGAACACCCATTTACTGACTGGGAAATGACAATAAATTAGTTGTTGGTTAAGTTTTCCTTTTTAAACTTGGACAATAATGTTGTATCTTTTTACAACAACAATTTGTTGGAAGAAAGTTTAGTTACTATATATAAAAGCAGTTTACAATTAACTAAATCGGAAAAGTAAAAGTACACCGTTGTCATTATCATCTTGTAAAAACACAATGTTACGATAACAATGGAACAGCAACATTCAAAGAAAACTTTGACCAAATGTGTAGAGTTTTCTCTAATGGAGTCAAACAAACCCTTTCTCGGTTGCATCATAACACACATGTGTACATACATATGTAGTAAGGGGGGATAAGAGACCACTCTGGCTTTTATGTACAAGAGGAAGGAACATATAGGGGTAGATAATGAGACGGGCATTTAACTACTACATATGTATATATATAAAATTAGTACCTTGTGTGAAGAGAAAGGTGTGTGGATAGGATTTTTGTTTTTAGACAAATAAATGTTTATACTTGTTGGTGGAGTTAAGGGCAGGGTCTGCTGGTTAAATCGTAGGGATGAATTTGGATGAGGGAATCTTTTGTTTGCAAGTTTCTGGACTGGAAGGCTCCGTTTTTCTCCAATATTTGCAGCTTCCGTGAAAAGAGAAAGGCAGTCAGTTGAGACTACACTGGAGGGCAGACTTTGTAAATTCTACAAAAGAAAGAAAAATTAAGTTATTGATTTACTTTCTTTGATATTTGGACTCTCTGCATAGCTCGACCTCTCAAATAAGGGAAAAGAGGATATCAAATGTCGAAGCATTATGAAAATGGAAGATTTTCCCCACAATTCTTTTTCTCTTTTGCTTATTCAAAGGAAGCCGGATGTCATGATTTTATACCAGCGTCAAACCGCGTGATACTCAACATGCATCTATGCAGAGAATCATCGTCCATCTTCTATTTTTATCCCTCTCATTCTCTTTCCATTATATGCAGGCATCTTTTGCTTGAATGGCTATTAAACTCAATGTCAAGCAGCCTGATTTTCATATACCACCCACATATCACAAATCCCATTAAAAGATTTACCTGTCCTTTTTTGAACAACGTATCATGATGCTCTTATTATTTATTACCGAGCTTTCATCTTTTAGCCTAAATATACCTCTAAAGGGTTTCTTTTTGAAGTAGAAATAATAATAATCTCTTGCTTTGTCCTAATTGCCCAAGCTTTAAATAATGGGGACTCTCTGGTTAGGAAATTATGACATGAGAACAGAGAGATATATCTATTTTATTATGAATCTTATGGAAAATGAGCGTATGACCAATTCCCAGGGAACTTATTTTAATCAAACTTTAAACAAACAGTTCGTTTGTTGGAATCAAAAGATAGATATTATTATGGGATTTGTTTCTAAGCAACTTTCTCCATCTGCTTTATACCCTTGTTTTATGGCTCATGTTATTATTTGGAATCCCAGTTGATAGTTGATTCACTGGCAGAGTCAGTTGCTGAAATGTGAGCCCTGATTGAGCCCATCAAAAGCTGCTTGGTTGGAGTCCCTAACCGCGTCAGACTAAAAGGTATCATTTAAAGAGATCCAATCCGCCCACCTTCCACCCGCTTTCCATTTACCTCTCTCTTTAAAAACAGTTCCAATTCCTGGAAGCCTCCAATCATCAACCCCACTATTTTTACACGCACCAGCTAACATTATTCAAAATTATACTCAAAGTCTCTTTATCATACCTAAACAAGGAGAAGTAAATGAAATTTGAGTCCATGGCATTTATATTAGCATATGTAGCCTAAAGAGAACTGTATACACAAAAACAGCACTCACTTTTCTTTTTAATAAACAACTTTTATAATGGTTAATATTTTATAAATAGGCAAAAATACAAATCTAAAGAGAGAGAGAGAGATTGAATATATGCATATTTAGAGAAATAAAAGCCAAATGTAGAATACGTCTAATTTAGTTGATGGGGAGTTGAGAGAATCAATAATCCACATGAGGTCGGTTGCTCGTTTGCACTTCCTACATTTTAAATCAGCAAAACTTGGTGGAAATGTAGTGAAATTTTCATTTCTCTTAAATTAGCCGGCATAAGTTGTAAGGGGGCGCGTGGCTATCGGCTGACCTGACTGCTAACCCTGAGGGAGGATGATGATCCCTGAGGGGGATGAGGGATGAGGATGGGAAAGAGTGTGAGTGTGGGTGTGCGATGATCTGTGTATGTGTGGGGAGGAGGATGGGAATGTTCCCAATGAGGAAATGAGGAGAGAGACGGCTGGAGTGGTTGTGGCTCTCTGG
>JAQIXN010002090.1:0-13464 GCA_034698145.1 Proisotoma minuta
GATATTGCATAGGGAGCTCTCAAAGATGTTCTTATGAGAGCTGACTTGCAATATTGCAATTCTGAATTCGGGACGATATTAATGGGAAGTGATTCATTACATGGCATTCTCTGCCGCACTTTAAAATTTGTTCCAAGAACAAATTAAATTAATTAATTAGCAAGTGATTATCAATCGTCCCACAACCTACTGAGCCAGGATTTTGAAAGATTACAGTAATTGCCCCCAAAACCACGACGAATTTGGATTTATCATCACTTCCGCTTCCACCAAAGGCATTTTCTCAAGGATTAATCCAAACAAACATGGTAGAAAATTCTGCACCCTTGCCAATCATCAATAATCTTTTAGGTATTTATAATTTATTCTTAATTCGTACATCAAATGTTAAAACTTTAAGCAAAATGTTTTTGTTTGGTTTTGAGGAAGCCGCAGATTTGACAAAATCGAGTTGCAGTATTTATTATTTGCAGTATGTGACGGTTGAGAATTACCCGACAACACCATTGGAAATTGCTCCGATTCAAAATAATTCAACTCAGCCACCGGGTAAGCAAATTACTTATTAATATAACAAATTCTGTGTAAATATTAGTACCATATTTTTTATTTAGATCAAATGTGACAGTTACAGCAAGATGTTTCACTCATTATTTATTTATTCAATATCGAAAACAAATTGGATCAATTAATTTTCAAAATGGACAATCAGGACAAGTCAAGGAAAAGAGAGCTACCAATTATCGCTGAACCGTTTCAGACATTAGAGGAACTCAAAAACTTTGACGAACGGACTGGCGGAAATAACGTTGGCGACGCAGTTCGGAAAATGTTTAGAAAGCTGATGATGTAGCCTTAAATGTCAATTTAAAGGGACAGAAAGGCAATTATCCCTTCAACTCCACACTCAAGTATGAAGTACTAATATGTGATAATTTATAGTTTCTTGGCTAAGAATGAAAGTTATTAAATTCCTAAAATTTCCAAAAAATTTAGATGACGCATTGGGAATGACAAAATTCAAGACTGAAGAAACGGCCATCGACACTGCAATTTCCCGTTAGTTTGACCATTCTACGGATCGCATTAAAAACTCAAGACAAGAGATCGTCCACAAAAGTAGAGATAGTTTCAATTTAATTTTGTGTCAATTTAATGTAATTTTTAATTAATTGAAAAGTAGTAAATCTAATCGCTAGAACTTAAAATATTGATATCTTTACAAAATTGCAATGACATCTTCAGGCAATCATTTACTGATATTCAGGCGAGCACATAATAATGTCCTCACGACATCGCACAGTCATCATTTGAGAGGACAGAAAGATATCACAAGGTCCTCAATTTAAAGGACGCCCAGAGAACTCGCATTGCGATGTTACTGCGAAGTGCTCAACGTGCGAAATGTTGATGTTCATGCGAAAAGTATGCGAAGTTCTGGCGGAAATAGCGTACTTCGTGGCGATGTCTCTTTATCGCTAAAATTTGATCATTGCGAAATCGTAGGGAAGATTTCATGTTTCAGGGGTGGTAAAATGTTAAGGACTAATTGCTTAATTAGATAAAAGTGACACGAAGTCATTTTCTTTCCTGTAGCGATCGGGAAAAATCGCGAAAGTCAGCGCATCAGTTCGCTTGAAGTTTGTTTTCCAAATCTAGGTTTTATTTTTCTGTGCTTCAAATTTCAAAAATATTTTAATGAAATTGGTCAACAATAATGGCTTTCAAAATTATCTATTGAGGAAAATTGTTTTTAAGAATATAGAATGTTTTCAATAGTTTTTACAAGCGATTAATTTAACATTGAGCCTTATAGTTGGAAAACGAATTAATAAACACAATTTCCAAAGATTATAACTCAGGAGACTTACACAATTTAATATAATTTATTTTAGCACATTAAAATCGTACAGGAAAAACTTTCCTAAAATAATATTCATATTGACCCTGGAGTCTACTTTTATACTCTGCTTCATCTTTATATTTTCCCAAATTTGGATAATCCCGCTTTTCGGGTTTACAGCCGTCGGGTGTTCTTATTACAATCCCGTCCCTCCACTCCTTCATATTTAAGGGCAGGTTGAACTGATAGGCCGTAAGAAAATAGTTGTTCACCGAACTCGGGTCTTTTAACCAAGGTCGGTCATAAATTAGGCACTGGTGACTAAACAATGTTAATCCACAATTGACCCAGCTAACACCCTCCAATCTTTTAGTAAGAAATCTGTCAACAAAAGATTTTATCAGCTGGGGCAGTTGAGCAATTATTGCATCATTCCGTTGTTTTAAGGTGTCATCAAGTTTTGAAGAGATTTGGGCTGTTGACCAAAATATGTTTAGGACACGAATGAAGTGGGGCATGCTGACAAGTGGATATTTGTACAGGAGATGATTCCTATTTTTGAACAGATCGTAAAGATATTCTGCTCTACGAAGAGCATAAATTATGTCTGGTTGTATCTGTAAAGGACTCAAATCTGTTCTATTTAATCGTTCAAGGGAATTTTTGATGCTGTTTATCTCCGCGTTGTAATGGTGAATATCATTTTCCAGGATAGTTTCAGAAATTTTGGCTTTCACGAAAGCAGCGTTTAAATCGGAAAAATCTGTCGAGCCAAGAAATGTAAGGAGATAGACTAAAAATGGACCCCCAGCAGGAGTGAATGAGAGAGGGAGGGATACAAAGTTGGCCAAAGTGCTCTGGACTGCAAGGGCATCCCTTTCCAATGTTTGAGTAGAACTAATTGAAGAAAATGCTGGAAATGTTGCCATCAATTCGGTCTGAGGACCGAGACAAGTGGCAGAGTTTCCCATGCTGTGAGATATGATTTTAAATTTATAATTAGTTTGAATATTTTTGGTAAAAAGTTGCAATTTATTTGAGAAAATTTACCTAGATAAGGGTTTCTATTATGTATTTGTCAGAGTTAACTTTAAACTGTGAGACTTTAAGTAGCAAACTTACAATGTAGTTAACCTAAGCGTAAATGTGAGTGATATGAGAATTGTGAACCGCAATTTGTTTAACCACAGAGAAATAAATACGATTTTCTTGGAAATAAATTCCAATTTTATTTTGACTTGCTTTTCCTTGCCAACTCTAGCCGAGTACAAGCAAGTTCCAAGTGTTTGATCCTATTCGTATGTGTAATAAAAGGGAATAAATATTGATTCATAGAAATAATATCAAAACCCAAATAAAATGACTTTATGTCCAACAATATGCCATTATATTCAAATTTATGTACAACAAACCGGAAAAAAGAAGAAAAAATAGAAGCCTGAATACAAGAACAGATTTTGTTGAAAAATATTGTTTCTTTTAAAATCATATAAACCCAGACCCGTACCGGCGGCGGGCCTGGGCGGGCGGCTGCCTGGGCCGGACAGAGAGACCGGTCGGACTTTTGTGGACAAGCACTATATATAATTGTGCTTTTGCCAATTTGGGGGAAATTTTTAAGTTTCAATTTATATTAATAAATATTTGCACATAAAATTTAACTTAAGAGGTTGTCATTGAAACAATCCTACTCATTTATAGACCAAAATATACGAAATGTGAACCGTAATTTATTTAACCACATAAAAATAGATTTTCTTGGGAAGAAGTTCCCATTTTATTTTGGTTTGCTTTCCTTGTCAAATTAAGCCAAATACAAGCAAGGTCAAAAGATTTAAATAAATATATGTAAAAAGTGATGTGGCTTGTGGCAAACGTCCGTTTCATGGATTTGCAGTTACCATATGATTAATTCTATTTGTGCCATTGTTGAAATAATATAAAATGTAAGACAAATTAGATACAAATTGTAAATATATATTAGACTTAGTCATAAGTAAATTGTAGTTTTCCTGCTATGTTAATGTTATATTTGTACTACAGCACATGAAAATTAACGTGGGTGCTTAAAATAGGAGTGCCAAAGAAACATTGTTAGTATAACCGATATCTATATAGAAGTTATAAGAAGAAATAAGAAGAAATAAGGTTATAATATTGAAAAAGAATAAGGTTATAATTATGCAATTATTTATTCAATTTACAATAATGTTCCAATTAAAGTAAGTAAGTATTCTCCTCTTCCCTCGCTTGTCTAATCTTAACTATGCATTCTAATCTTAACTAATGTATTTATAGCAGTAAAATCAGTATTGTATAGAATATTTTTTAAAAAAGTTCACTAATTTCAATCTGGTAAATGCCACATTTAAATAAATCAATAGTTTATTGCAAATTGCAATTTGAAATTCATAAACTATTGATTGACATTTTTTCTAAAAAAAATTAAAAAGGCGAAAGCTCTGAAGCCATTTTAAATACTTGTATCCTTTAGCTGTAACAATGTAAAGTAGAATTTCCCCGTGTTCTGCTATTAGAACATTAAAAGAAATTAATATGGAACAGAAGCAAATTCCTAAAATTGGGTCCAAATGCCTTCTTTTTATAAAATGCCCTTCATTCTCATCCGGCACATGCACATCCAACTGTGTATTACTTTTAGAATTCCACATTTTTTGCCAAAAATCTCGAAATCCAAACCCTTCCAAATCCAAATATACTCTTAAAAAAGCGAGGGAATCGTGAAATACATATTCATCAATCATTGGCTTTTCTAAAAATTTTGCTACAATAGAGCATGTTTTATTTGATAAGGCTACGGCAGAAAATTTATAATAAGCCGAGTTAGAATCAGAATCAATAAATGCTTCTTTTTTTTTGTACAAATCCATGTAAAATTTGGAACTTAAATTGTGCCCAGAGTTCTGTTTAAATTTAAAGAGATCCTCGATTTTAAAACTATTTGAAACATTCCAACTATTAAATTCATCTTGAAATTCATCAGCCTTACTATGTTTTAAATCGTTTGTATCTTTAGTAATTACATAACCTGCTTTAATCAATGAGACAAAATCTTTATAGGGATCTACTTTTGTTGGTGATATTGACTTGTGACAACATTTTCATAAAAACTCAGCAGAAAAACTAAAGCCAAGGATATTAAAAGCATAATATTTGTTTCCGAATTGAAAGGTTGCCTCACAACTTCTCTCAATATTTTTGAAAAACAATGTAAAAATAATTTCCAGCTTGCAACCTTCTCATTTTTTCTAACAATGCAAGCCATATAAGCTATTGATGCCAAATTAAGTGTACAAATTATTGACATCCAAATGAAAGTATCAAAAGCAGAAACCCAAACTCCAAAATTTGTCAACGATGCTTGCTCGAGATATTTGTCATGGCAATAAAATGCGGGATGACCAATAATGCCATAAAATGGGTTTCCAGCTCCAAGCCGGGCCTCGTTGGAACGTCCGTGAAAAAATATCAAACCAATGGCAGCATCATCCAGCACAGCTGATGAGTTGTTTAGAGTGTAAATGTGACGAAAAGAACAGTTCATTTTGATCTTGATTTCTTGAAATAAATTTATTCCAGGGGTGCAATAGTTGTTCATAAATTCCGTCCTAATTTTGGGTTTCTTCAACTAAATAAAAAATAAATATCATTAAAAGACCACCCACAGAATGCATCGAGAAATATTCCGCTAACAGAAATAGCTGCATTTTTGTTATGCTGAAGTACAAGGATAAAAAGTTAGTTTAATTTTGTTTTCCACAAGTTAAGACCTTTTTAATGGTACCACTTTCGATGGGTTAATGTGAGATTTTTAGCCCCTTTAGGCAGGCATGGAATAAACGGCTGATTCTAGGAACCTCTTGTAACCGTTATGAAATCATAACAGTATGTTATTGGGCATAACACTAAACCCTAACTTTTCTAAATAAAACAAAAAAAAATGTTTTTTGGTGTTGAAATTTGGCACACCTGCCACCATGGTCAAGATAAATGTCAAGTTTGAAAATGGACATGATCAGACAACGTCATCGTCACGGGGACATGTCTAAGTGACGAAAAATGTTTTTTTTTGCATAAGGGGCCATTTGAAAGATAAATTTAAGGACAACTGAACAATTTATCATGCACCTGTCTCAAATATCTATGTGACGAAAAACGCTTCATGGAGACATGTCCTTATGACGAAAAATGACTTTTTACATATGGGGTATCATTCAAAAGATAAATTGAAAACAAATAAAATGTTGACCTCAAAAAAGGTCAGAGGTCAAAAATTTAACAATAAGAATCGTTTGCCGAATTCCGCTGCATTTTTTTTTTCAATGAAAGTTTATTGTTGTTGATATAATATATAAAAAATTTTGATAGTTTTTTATATCAGTGATTTATTTTCTTTTGTGACACCCTCTTTTTCTTTCGTCTTTTTTCATCTCCTCTTTTCTTTTCATCTCCTTTTTCATCTCTTCTTCCTCATCGGTCTCATCGTACCAATCATATCCGTAATGTCCGTACGCATTGGCGTAATGCTTGTGCGGATAATTTTCCTTCCAGTTCCAATTTTCTCTCGCCGGATAAGCAGAGAACCTTCCAGACAACGAACCCATATTAGGATACGACGCAGGAGTTCTCTCTCTCTCTTGCAATTCAGCCGGAAATTCATCTTTGTTGTATTTTGCAGAATTTTCTTCCCAATCATATTCTTGATTTTCTATTTTAAGACCGAAGGCTTCATTGAATTGTTCAAATTTTTCTAGTATTCCATTTGATTCCATTTGATTTTTGACATGATCATCAACGTTGGAATCTTCATCTAACTCGTTTCGGCGGTTGAGTGTGGGCTTGCGACTGCTGATGCATTTGGTCATAATTGACCAGTTGATGGAAGGTAAGTGCAATCTGTTTTTGTCCAATTGATCAACCGTAAATTTTTGGGCTCCTTCTTCGGTGGAAGAGCACGCTGCCCAAAATATTCCATTAGGCAAGTTAATCAATTTAAAATACTTTGCCGAGTCCAGCATGTGCCAGCGATAATCCCGCAGGTCATTTACCAAAAGGGACAAGTCCGCGCCTGAAAAGAACTCGGTCATTTCGGCAACTTTTTTATCGGCCTTGAAGGGGACGTCGAAATTCCACTCAAGGTCACTCTTTAACATTTCGGTCTTGATTATTATTCTCCGTGTTTTGACGTCTGGTAAGGGGATGTATATTCTTGACCCGAATCGTCTAAAGGCCCCACAATCCAACCTCCATGGTTGGTTAGTACCTGTAAATTGTTTTAATATACACTCATAATTCTGCAAACACATATTTTACATATAAAATGCTTTACCTCCCAATAAAATGACATCACCATTATTCTGAAATGTGTCCGCGCTGTCGGTAGTCGCAAGAAATTCCGTTACTGCTGCGTCCCTTGGTGTTGTTTCATCGTGTGATCTAGAGAGAACGCAGTCAATCTCATCGATGAAGATAACACACGGTTTCTTCTCTCGCGCTGCGGCGAAAAGAGCACGGACGCGGTTTTCAGTGACTCCAACCCAGCGACTGAAAATGTCTGATCCAAAAACTTGGATAAAGTTTGCATCTACCTCACTGGCGATGGCCTTCGCAAAAAGTGTTTTGCCACAACCTTTGGAAACAACATAATAAATATTAATAAATATATTACTATTTAGTAGAGTTGAGGAAAAGGTCGGGTCGACCCGAACAGGTCGGGTCTCGAATTTATTAATATAATTGGGGTCGGGTCGGCTTTTTAAAATCGTGAAAATGTCGGGTCGGGTTTTTAAAAAGGCCGACTCAACTCTACTATTTACTAACTAACCTGGGGGGCCGAAGAACAAAATGTTCCTCGCAATTGGAGGAGTATTTGCAAACAAGTTTGGGCATTGGAGAGGCCTAACAAGTTTGACGTTAAGAATCTTTTTGACATCCTTATAGCCCCCAATGTCATTCCACTTGGCTGTTCCTTTGCCTTTTGTGATTCGGGATTTAAATTCTTCCGTAAGCTTTTTTAAATCTTCACTATACCCTGGGGGAGCCTTCCCCAGGGTAATTTCTTTTCTTATCTGTTTGATTTTTTTGTCAACAGAATTAAGATGGCCTTCGACATCTTTCCTTCCCTTCACCGTGGCTTCTTCGTGTGTACAGTCTTCGAGTTTTAAGCAATTAGTTAAATATTTATTAATTAATTATGGCAAATTGCTTACATTTCAACAGCCACTTTTTAGCCGTTTCAAATATTTCAAGGGCAACTGCTAGTTCTCCTTCTCCTTCTTTTTCGTAAGCCTGGGCTATTAAAACCCTTGCGGTCCTTAACAGGTCCCCTGCTTGGTACTCCATTTTTTTGCAGGATTGCCAAAATTCGCAATTCGTGTCTGGAAAAAAATGATAAGGCTGAGCAATATATTACATTTAGGCACATGTATAAAAGCTATTCCACCCTTGTCAGCTTTTCCAAAAAGTTAGCTGGCAGGTGTTTTTGCATATATATATATATATTGGTTTGGTATAAGTGCCAGCCAAGCTTTTGGAAAAGTTAACACGGGTGGAATAGCTTTTATACATGTCCCTAAATGTAATATATTGCTCAGCCTTATCATTTTTTTCCAGACACGGATTGCAATTTTTGGCAATTTGTCGTCAAAATGCCGCCAAGATTTTGGCCTTTAAGGCCATGTGGTAAGTTTTGAACGCTTTTTTGTCTATTTTTAAATAATTTGTGCGCTTTCACAGGCGCTTGTGGCAAAGAGATGAAATTGCCTAATTTGGCGAGCCATTGGAATAGCAAGCATAAAAATCAATATCCCGGTGTTCACCCATATTTTCGTTCTGAGGTTTGAAATTAATAATTTTTGCACATTCCGAATTGGCAAATTTACGATTAATTGCAGACTCCCCCTCCATCGTCCGCGTCCCAGCTGCCCCCTCAAGCCACGCCATCGTCCGCGTCCCAACCGCCTCCTGCAAATGAGGCAATGGCAAGAGTCGAAGCAAAAATTGACATAATTGTCCAGGAAGTAGCAAATTTGAAAATACAAAATGCCGAATTGAGGAAAATTCTTAAAAAAGAAGAATCGGAATTCAAAGTTCGAGATGCACGCAGTCTCGATGAGATTGTATGCAATATCCCACAGATGAAAAAACACTTTGACGGTTCCAATGTTACAGGGATTAGTTGTGACCCCTGCTTTAAAGAAAAGAGCACCGCAAAGCAATATGGCTTCTTTTCATATGATGGTCAATCAGGAACCGACTTTAAATCAGAAAAGCAGTCGCGTTCTTTTACAAATTTAAAAAAGAAAATTCATCGGCACATGACTTCAAAGCAACATGAGGAAAATGTAATCTCTTCGGCATCAAACGGAGAAGAATTAAAAACGGTTCGAACTAAAAAAGTCGCCAGAACATTAGGACGAAATGTATATTTTTCAACCGAAGAACACTCTTTTAAATTATATGAGAAGTTGATAGCAAAAGATGTCGCCAACGGTGTCGATGTTGGAGACCGGAAACACACACGGAAATTTGCCTCCCAGTTTGCCGAAACAATGTCAGACGTCCTAAAAGAGGACATTCGACGAGCGGCAAATACGCCAATGAAGGGTACCGGGAAAAAGACCCCAATCGCTCTTTTAGGGGATCATTATACGGTGAACAAGCTGACCAAGGACGTGGTTGGCGCAACAATTATTGTTGATGGGGAACCACAGGTTGTTTTCCTGGACTGTAACACCGTCCAAAATTATACGGCAGAAGGGGTCGCAGAAAGCTTTAATGCATCAGCAACCGCTGCTTTTGGGGATGATTGGGGTCGGCAATTTGTTGGCAGCTCATCTGATGGTTCGTTTAAAATTAATAACTACCAGGGTATTGCCTACTCCCAAAAACTCTTACTCTTCAAATCCTACTCTTCAAATCCAACTCCTACTCGGGAGTAGGAGTTGGCAATACCCTGATAACTACTACTAATTGAAGAACAGGGTAATTCAATTAATTATTGTTATTCCAGGTGGGCAACTTAATCTTGGTTATGGCCCCAAACTTGACAGACTCGCTTCAAATGGGAATGAATTTAAAAGCGATTTTACCAGCCATAGTTGGGACAGCGGGCACCTTGTTGAGCTAAGTCTTAAGGACGCCAAGAAGATTCATAAATTTCATGAAGAATTCGAACAAGTTATGAATGAGAGCCAAATACCAATCCGTTACGGAAAGGCCTACAAGGAACTAATTGACAAGGCTGCTAGAGATGGTGGGAAATTGATGGTCCCGAAATTGTTTCAGACAACGCGCTGGTGCGCTTACAGCGACGGAGTTTACAATAACTATAACAATAACTATCCCCACATGGTGGCTAAATTAACAGAGATGAAAAGTGACAAGCTAAAGAAAGTGAACCACGTACCGTTTGTGGCGAAGCTAGCCGTTGGGAGTGATGTTGCTGCAATAATGTCAAAATTGTCGAAAACTGTCCAGGATCCAAAGCTTATGCCTTGGGCCCAACAAAAGGCCGTCCGCATCACACGTGAAGAACTTTTGAAGATTCATACAACATTTGAAGAAAACAAAAATCTGGAAGAAATAAAAAATCTAAAAACAAATGACAACAAAAGCCTACTTAAGAACACTTATGAAGCTCAAAAAGAAATAACGGAGCACGGGACATTTAAAAACACACCTGTTCACGCAAACCCTCAAGTTGGGGTTTCAGGTGGCACGCGAGCGGCCGCTGCGCGGTCTATTGAACAATCGACTGAAGAGCAAATTAACAAAGTTAAGAAAGATATGGGTCGTTTTGTGAAAACTTTGGAAGAAAGTCTTGAAAAAAGATTTAGGAAAAACGAAAGCGTCATCCAGCAAGAAGCGGAAACTCTATTTTCCGTGGAAAAAGTGCTATCTCGGGAAAAGGGAGAAATACCAGAAGAATTGCTCATTCATGCAAAAAAGGCCCAAAAAGTGGATTTTTTGGATTCTTCTATCGAGGAACACGAATTAGAAAAGGAGTATAAAAAGTTTTCAAAAATTGCCCATAAGCAAATTAAGGGATATGACCATAGGACTTTCCCCGAACAAATCAAATTGGAGAAAGCATTCTACAAGAAAGTATTTAACGGAGAACTTTCCTCAAGAATTCCAAATGTAGCCCATTTGGCTGCAGCTGCAACTCTAAGGTATGCCCTTCAAACGTTAAAACATTACCTAAAAAACCTTAAAAACATTTTATTTTTTTTCTTTCATAGAATTAGCAATGAAAGTTCTGCAGAAAGCTTTGCGAGTAGTGTTAAGCAGCAAGCGGAGTCGCGAGGACGACTCGGTCCGTTAAAACTAATAGATTCAGTAAATCTAAAAATTAACGGCCCAAGAAACTATGAAGAAATTGACAAATTAGTTGACAAATCGTGGGAGAAGAAATATGGACCCGTTGAAAAATGGAGAGTCCTCAACAAATCAAAAAAAATTAAACATCGCGAATCCCAGTCCCGTGTTGCCGACCGACTAAACAAGCAAAAAGGGAAAGTTCCCATTTCTGAAGATGTAGAAAGAATGGAAGTAGAAGAAGCTGACGAACAGGGAACATCATCCTCAGAAGAAAATAGCGAAGTCGAAAGTCAACAACCTGAAAACCGACATAATTCTAGTGAAAGCGAAGAAGAGAGAAATGCCTCAGATCAATATGAGAGCGATTCGGATGAAGAAAGTGATGAAGACAGTGACGACTACGATCTAACTCAGTTCCTGCTCAATAATGTTGATGACGATAATGCTGAAATTAATCCGTTTCTACTTGACCCAGAAGATGGGGATGAAAATATCCCACTCTTAAACGCCATGTCCGAACCACAAGATAGTAGTAAACGGCCACGGTCCGAAGAACTAGATGAAAATTTGGATGAAAACTGCAAGCGCATTCATCTAGAAAAGTCAAATGAACTTGAAAAAGAGATAGATAATCGAGAAGAGACAGATAACATCGAAGAAGAAAAGAGAAAGGATGTAGAGGAAAAGAGAAAGCAAGACGAAGAAAAGAGAAAGGAAGAAGAGGAAAAGGGAAATCAAGACGAAGAAAATAGAAAGGAAGAAGAGGAAAAGGGAAATCAAGACGAAGAAAATAGAAAGGAAGAAGAGGAAAAGAGAAAAGAAGACGAAGAAAAGAGAAAGCAAGACGAAGATAAGAGAAAGCAAGACGAAGAAAAGAGAAAGCAAGACGAAGAAAAGAGAAAGGAAGAAGAGGAAAAGAGAAATCAAGACGAAGAAAATAGAAAGGAAGAAGAGGAAAAGAGAAAAGAAGAAGAGGAAAAGAGAAATCAAGACGAAGAAAATAGAAAGGAAGAAGAAGAAAAGAAAAGGCAAGCCGAAGAAAAGAGAAATGAAGACGAAGAAAAGAGAAAGCAAGAAGAAGAAAAGAAAAGGCAAGCCGAAGAAAAGAGAAAGGAAGAAGAGGAAAAGAGAAAGCAAGAAGAAGAAAAAAGAAAGGAAGAAGAGAAAAAGAGAAAGGAAGAAGAGGAAAAGAGAAGGCAAGACGAAGAAAATAGAAAGGAAGAAGAGGAAAAGAGAAAGCGAGACGAAGAAAAAAGAAAGCAAGATGAAGAATTAACACGCTTAGAAACTTTTCGCTTGCAGCGTGAAGAAGAAACAAAACGTAAAGAACGTGAAAAACAAGAAAGGAGAAAGGATGAAGAAAATGAGCTTGAGAGGATGAGAGATTTAATGGAACGCCAATCAAAAGAAACTTGGAAGGGGCACAAAAAAAGCACGAAGGACATGGAAGAAGATATGTGCTCGGATATGTGAAGTCCGTATAAATATATTTAATTATTTATATTATATTATAAATATATTTAATTACAATAAATTTTTAAAAAAACTGATTTTCAAAAATAAAATAAATGTTTATTTAAAACAAAAATAAAGGTCAGTTAAGGTAACACTAATAGACATCATTGTTTTACCATTAAAAAACATAAGAAAAATATTTGTTCCAAAATAGTAAACAGTGCGTGTAATAAATGTGGGAAACAATGTTCCTTCGTTTCTGTCTGTCCGTCACAAGGGGCCACGGAGTGACAAAAGACAATTTTAAGTGTCACAATTGAATTCCCCATGAAAAGACATGTTGAAATGACACCTTCCAAGAGTTTTTCACTTTTGCACCTTTTGACCTTTTTCCACTAAAAAAGGTCAAGGGAACAATTTAAAGAGTTTCGAGTGCTACCATCAGTTCTGTCGCCAAAAAACCCATAAAAATGGCACCTTTTTTAATTTTTTCATTTTTTTGACCTTTTTTACCCTCTTGACCTTGACCTGGGGGTACTATTTCCGAACTTGTCAATAGATAATGCCCCCTGAACACGTTGCAAAAAACAGATTTCAAAAAAACCAACGTGTTCAAGAGTTATTGTGTGACAGACAGACTGACAGACACTTAGAGTCTTCTTATATAGAAGTTTAACCCTTTCATAACATGATGTTATGAAATGTTATGTACCAGGGTACTTAAATCAGCCGTTTATTCCATGCGTGACCTCGAGACGGCCAATTTTTTCCCCAAAGTTTCGACTTAGGTTGGTGTACGTTTCCACCAAAAATCTCCGTGGAAC
>JAQIXN010002091.1:0-13463 GCA_034698145.1 Proisotoma minuta
TTTAACACTACATTCAGTAACCCTACTAGCGTATGTATAATTTTTGTTTATCTACTTATATAGATTTATATGCAAGCAAAGTTGGAGAGAATGAAGAAGTGGACAAATTATTTGTAAAGTTATGTGATGAAGTGACAAAGGAAACAAACTATATGACAGAATTATTTGAAGTAAAAGGATGCTTAAAAATGTTAATGACTGGAGCAGAAACGACACATGAAAGGCCAATTATTCGGCCCACTTCTCCGTCTTCCGCTCTTGTTCCTTCTGAACAAGCTCAACAAACATTTGTTGTAAAAATTAGAGATAAGTAAAATAGTTTTAGTACATAATAAAATTAATGTTTTACATATTTTTTGTGAAAAAACTGACAAAGAAATGCAAATAATAATGTGTATCTGTTTTCTACAAGTAATTAATTATCTACCATATTTATTCTGATAGCAATTTGAGTCGATTGTTCCGCTTGCCTCTAGTGTTGACTGACTTGTGTTTTTATGCCCAAGAAAATTTTGTGTGCAAATATTTGCTTAGTTTTCTTTATATCAGTTGATATCACATAAACTTTTCAATTCAGTAAAATCATGTTTTGCATACCCAACACAACTGGAACATAATATTTATTATTATTATTATTATATAAGAAATAAATTGCATACATTCGGTTGATCGAATTTAAATTGTTCTGATATCTTTTCATAAGTTCAAGTGCATCAGATTAATATGTGAATCCCTCTATCATCAAAACATAGTTAAACTAATCACGCATAGAAGCAATATGTACATGTAGCCAAAAAGGATTGCTGAGCTGGAATCTTTTTCGGTATATTAAACGCAATCCATTTACTTGGCTCGTTTGTTTGCACCAACCCATATTTTCCAACAACATTTGCTCTTGGTAATATTATTATATAACCTACTCCATTCGGTAAAACCTTTCATTTTTACTTTACTAACATTTTCTTTATTCTTTTCCCTTTTTAAAAAGCAAAAAATAGATATCCCAAAAACCTCTCAATTTTCTCTATTTGGATAAAATTGTTTGTATTCCAAAAAGAAGACGTCTCTGCTTTCACATTTTCCCCATCTTCGTCTCTTCTTTTTATTGGAAAGACTAGCCCCAAATTAAAATCTGCTATTGACCCAGTTTTCTCAAGCACAGCATTATGGAAAATGTTAAGTCTCTTTCTGAATTGGTGGATATTTGCAAGAAGGGATTCGTAGAAGAGTTTGGAAATGAACCTAAGCTCGCATGTGCTAAAGCTCCAGGAAGAGTTAACATTATTGGCGAGCATACAGACTACAATGATGGCTTCGTTTTCCCAATGGTAACTTTGGATTACAGGCCAAGTACTAACAAGTACTTGGTTATTGTTAAATAATAATCCATTTGAGAGTTTTAGGCAATTCCACTCTACACAGTAATTGTCGGGACAGTAAATGGTTTGGATACAATCCGAATAAAAACATCGTCGGATGTAAAAAATGAGAAAAGGGTTGAATTTGACATTCCGTCAAAGACTTCACTTTCACCAGGCGAGCCAAAGTATTGGGCCAATTATGTAAAGGGTGTGATCCATCACTTTTCCTGTGAGACAACACATTTTAAATTCTGCATATCAAGTGACAATTGTTGAGACAAAAATGAATGCACGCGTGATTACAGACCCAGTCCCTGGATTCGATGCTTACATTGTTTCTAACGGTAAGAATATGCAAATCCTTTTGAAGGCTTTTACCAGGTCATGATTGGATATGATTTGATCTTTTTATTTAATAAAAAGTTCCACTGGGTGGAGGATTATCTTCGAGTGCCTCACTCGAGGTGGCAATGTGCACATTCTTGGAAACATTAACTGGAAAGACCTTGTCGTAAGTAGCTTGTGGATGTGATTTTTTTTACTAGAAAGAACCATGCAAATAAGTTTGAGGTTATTTAATTTGTTTTCAAGATTAACTGACAAAGCACTACTTTGCCAAAAAGCCGAGCATACTTTTGCAAACATGCCTTGTGGAATTATGGATCAGTTCATTTCTTGTATGGGGCAAGAAAATTCGGCACTTTTAATAGACTGTCGCAGTTTAGCTACCACCGTTGTAAAGCTCGACACTTCCAAGAAGAAATCCGATTGCGGGGATGATATTGCATTTCTTGTTGTTAACTCAAACGTCAAACATTCCCTTGAAGGAAGTGAATATCCACAAAGACGAGCTGATTGTTATAGAGCTGCTGAGTTAATGGGAGTGAAAAGTTTAAGGGATGCTACCGTTGCTACTTTGAGAGGTAGCAAAGAACTTTTCAGACAGAAAATCTATTACATTGTATTATTCTAACAAACTTGTCTAGACAAAAGAGAGGAAATAGGAGAACGTGGATATCAACGAGCTTTACATGTTGTCAGTGAAATTGAAAGATGCTCAGATGCCATGCAGGCAATTACAGAAGGGAATTTTGAAAAATTTGGAAAGTTGATGTACCAAAGCCATGTTAGTTTGAGGTAAGATGCATTGGCAAAACTTGAAAAGAACTCAAAGAAATGTTCATATTGTTATTATTGTTTTTAGAGATCTATACGAAGTATCCTGCCGAGAACTAGATGAACTGGTTGACATTACCATGAAGCTGCCAGGGGTTTATGGGTCTCGAAT
This sequence comes from Proisotoma minuta, assembly GCA_034698145.1. NCBI lineage: Eukaryota > Metazoa > Arthropoda > Collembola > Entomobryomorpha > Isotomidae > Proisotoma > Proisotoma minuta. The sequence goes on from JAQIXN010002091.1 coordinate 2,650, forward strand.
GACGGGGGGCGGTTTTGGAGGTTGCATTGTTTCTTTGGTACAATTCAGACATGCAAAATAAGTGGCGTAACAAAATCTTATTGTATTAAATTTCTAGATAAAAGCTTCTGAAGCCGCAAAGGTCGTGGATGAAATAAACAAAAGTTATTCCAAACAAGCAACCAGCTATATCTTTAAAGCAGTGGATGGAGCTGGCCCTGTTAAGCTTTAATTATTTTAAAGAATTGTTGATAAATCTTATTTAATTTCATCGACAAATGAGTATAAATATTTATTTTGTGTAATTCATCATGTTTCAATAAATTCATTGTCATTAAAAGGTATATAATGTATGTATTTTCATTTTCAACAGAAAGTTGTTTTTTTGTGAAAACAAAGTAATTCAAAATAATTGAAGAGATTCGTTGTTTGCAAAGCAATTAAGTGGTCGTAGACAAAGCCTTCTGTTTCCAGAAAGACGCAAATACTTGAACATAACTAAAATCTCTTTCTTGTTAGATATTATGAGACATGGAAATCTCTCTCTAATAGGGATAAAGTCTCTTTTCCTGAAATTCTGGGCCAAGAACACAGAAAGCAAATTTGTGTTTTGAAGGAATTGCAGGTTTATCGATTTGTTCATTTTATTCTATTTTTGATTTCAATATAAATAAAAATATTCAAATCATGTAACAACGCCTGACAGATTTACTTTATACTTATATAAGTTATATATACATGTATTTGCTCTACGATTCTTATATAGTCATCATGGATTAAAAATTGAAAACGTTTATTGTATAACCGTTTGTACCTTTCTTTCCTTTAAATTTTTATTGAGTGGTTCTGAATTTTTATGACATTCACTTTAAAAGCTTGTAATTCTCAATTGTGGAAAATCCTTTGTGTTTATTCCATTCTTACTTTATAATATATAAGATTGAAACATTTTTTCAAGTCCCCAACTTGTGACTTTTTTTATTGAGACACAAACGCTAATATTTACAGACATCTCTGAGCTACAACATTTTTTTCTTTCCATCGATCTGTAACTTTAATATCTTAAAATCCTGGCCGTACATTTATAAACACCCCAACTGGTAACCTCCATTATGAACTCGGCAGTGGACAGTCCAATTCCAAATCCAAAGACGAGAAAAATTACCAAAATTTTAGAGTCCTCAGAAAAGCCGGCAGCTTGGAAATCTCCACTTTTGTCTCCTCCTGTCTTCCCTTTCTTCAGTTTACTCTCTTGCCAAATATTAATCTTGGTCAGTTCTTTCAAAATTCCAGTTTCCAAAACTTGTTCCATTGTTCTTTGAAATGCTGTCGACATGTGAAAGAGAAATGTGGAGGCATATTGAACCATCCCAGTTCTAGGATAAATTGGCTCCCCAACCATAAAACACTTGACTGGTTTCCCTATTCTCGAAACTTGTTGCTTTATTTTGAAGTATGCTGTCTCAATATCATTTTCCTCTCGAAATATAGCCAACGATCCCGATCGATTTACCACAAGTTCATAAATTTGGTCATTAAATGGGACGCTTACAAATGAGGTATTAACTTTGTCCGCAATTCCAGGTTTCTTGAAATTAAGGCTGTACCAATCATGGGCAGATTCAAGTTTTGAGTAATCCATATATCCGATTTTAAATCCCTTTAGAATCATTTCACTAAATGTTTGTATAACGGCATCCGGCAAAGGAACAAGCATGTTTGCCGTTAACGACCCATCATACAAAAAGCTTATGGATGTTGAAATTATCAAACTCCAAAATGCGAGCAGAAACTTTCTCACATTTCCTCCTTTACCTGGTTGTAGGGTATGATAGCTTTGCCCAACAATAACTGACAACATTCCAATTGGATCTACTGGTCGAAGTGTCACCACTATTAAAACAGTGCTTACAAACAAAAGGATCCAAACTTTCTCCTCAAATGGCTGAGTCAATGTTTGCAATAGTGAAGAAATTCCTGACGAAGATGCCTTATATCTGTCAATACAGTAAAATAGTCGATCTAGCGAAGTATTGAAAAAAAATTCTTTTGAATAATTTCTTGGAAATGCTCTTGATAATGGACCTGGAATCATCACCATTTTATTAGCAATTCCAAAAAATGGTCTTTCGTAATAAAGTTTAGCATCAACATTAATTGGATCTACAACAACTGTAAAGTTGTACTTTTGTCTCAACAAGCTTGTTATGATTCTTCCAATAGGCCAACATGTAAAATGTTGATTTAATTTTCTGTGCTGAAATGGGTCACAATTTATTCCCCAATTAGCGTTTACAGCCCACCAAACGTTGTCAATTGCAACCTCTGCTCCAAATACATCTTTTTTGTTGATTTCGTCATACTCTTTCAGTACATTTTTCTGCTTTTCAAAGTTTTGTCTGTCAAAAACAAGGATGTTTGTCTTTTTGCAAAGATAACAAAATATTCCAATTGATCTCTCCCCAATTAAAAAGACCAGAGTCACGTCAGTCAAATAGATTTTTTTAGGCCAAGCGTAAAATTGTTTACCAGAGTCAATGGCATATTTTCCCATAACATAGTTCTCATTAAATGTTTGTTCAGATAAATAAGCCAAAAACAAGGCAGATGTCTCAATAAAGTATCCTGAATATTCAATAGACTCCAAGATTTGTTGGGGTGTTGGATGCACTAAAAGGAAAGTTTGACGGCATCCCGATAACCTTAGCACGAAATTAAGGCTCGTTAAATATTTATTTGAATTGTCTCGTCTGCTCCATTTGGATGGATGGGTGAAAGTGCGGACCAACGGATACAATTTTGGGAATTCAATCACCTTCATCGTCTCATGATATTGTGCTCTTTCTTCTCTTGATCTCGGCTCAAAGTTTGCGATATGCACTAGACAAGAATGTTTTTTCAAAGTTTCAGTAACAAGATTGTGATTTTTAGGAATATTGTTACAGCTTCCTGTTCGTAACAATAGTTCTAAAAATATACACCAATAAATTGGCTTTGACATTTTGAATTTATCAGAATGAGGCAGAGAAAGTAGTGAAATATGATCGTCTACTGGTAAGTTTCACAATTGGAAAGAACTTTTATTTAGTTTTTGATATCCTATAATACAAGTATGACAATTTAAAGATCCAAGTGGATTTGTAGTTGTATGCAAATAAACAATTAGTAGCACAAATATGTTTCAATTGCTAGAAATAAATAGTTTAAAATCAAATTAGGTAGACACTATTTACAAGTTTGTATCAATATTATTATATCATCATCAAATATATGTTGTAATATCCATATTTTACATTCAGAAAATAATCTATACGTACTTTACCACTTGAGTAAATTCTCTCTTGTTTGTTTTTTCACATTTAATGGAAAAACAACACAATTTAGAACTTTCAGTTTGAATAAAAAGTATAAATGAACCAACTACAGATATTCAATTGAGAAAGCATATGCTAACATCTTGACAGAAGAAACGACTAACAATTGACCATCTTAATAATACAAGTAAAATTTTGCATTTATTAAAAATATGAATGAAAATCAAAAGAGTCTGTTTATACTACGACTACTAATTAAGATGTATCAGTGTGAGAATTGCGAGGAGAATGTGCAGTGAAGAAAGTCGTTCTCCACTATTGACTCTGCCGTAGAAGGGAAGTTCTTTCTCCTTCCATTCATATTTAGCACAGCTTGATTCTTCTTGAAGAGAGAGGCAATCGAGTGGTTCCAAGTTTTGGGTCGTAAAGTATCCAGGAGGATATCGTATCCCGCGATTTGCAGTTTCGAGCATCATTTGTGAAGCTGCTGCGTCACATTTGTGAAATTCTGTCACTCTTTTTATGCAGAGACGAAAATACCGTTGCTCGCTGTAAATTTGAAACAAAAAGAAAAGTTTAAATGGAAAGGCTGAGTTGGATCAATTTTGTCTAGATACATAAATGAGACTCGTGTGGATCCGTAGGTGCATGTAGCTTGAGAGATTATAAAATTAATCTTTGAGGGATTAAAATCAATTAGCTATGTTAGCTTTGTTCTTTAGAAGCTTCTCATTCATTCTGTTTGAGTAGACAAAAGGGTTCACGTAAACACAAATTTCGGAAGAGATAATTGGGACACTTGAACTAATCAAAGGATATATTATTATGCTATCAAAACACTCTTTGATTACTTTGTATAGTCAACCATGATAATAATTTATGTAAACGGATTTCAAAAACATTTATAAATAGTTAACGATCTATAAGTGTATTTACCAGCAAATTTGAACTCTGTCTTTCTCCACGTCCAAATGATGCAACTTTTTTATCAGAAGGTGGTCACACGCTTCAAAATCATTGGTGATTTTTTTGGCACAATCTCCATGTCGGTAAAAATTAGCACTGAAGAATAAACATCAAATATTTTCAAGTAAAGCTTAATAATAAAATTAATAGTAAAACTACCGGCTTAGCCTATCTTTGCAAATGAATGTAAACGCATCTCTTGCAGGTTCATAGCTCAATTTAAGCCAATCTCTTTGTGATTGATTAAAACATGTTTCTGCATATTTGAAGACACAGGCAATCGCAGCGAAAAAGGATCTGAAAATGCAAAGTTAAGTATGTTGTCACTCACAATCATCTACTTTGAATACGAAATATTCTCAAGCCATGGTTAATAATTTTGATCTAATTGTGGATAATACTTAATTGACAGAATAGTGAAAGGTAGATTGCTTACTTGCAAGTAGTTTCTGTCTCATAACGATCGGAAGGTATTCCAATGTGCTTAAGAGCAGGACGCAAATCTTCAATGCAGTTTTTTACTTGGTCTCTCTTAGGTCCCATACATTCCTCTTCATTTTCCTCAATTGTTGGGTCGATGGAAAAATTTCTGGGAATTTTTCCAATACTCTTGTCTCCATTTTCAGCCACAACGCTAGCCAAGCTACTTTGTGAAACCATTGGCAAAATAATCCAAAAGCAAACAAAGGCTGGCAGATTCATGTTTGTGTACGCGTAAGTGAAAGTGGAGTCGTTAAAAAGTTTATGTTCTCTGGACAAGAGCTTTTTAAACACTGATCTCTCTTTCCCCGTTCGGAGAGAGTTTGAGTAACTGTTTGACGGAGAAATCAGAGCTCTCCTTCTCCCCGCAGGTCAAAAGTATCTCATTGCTCAGTAATCTCAGCTTTCTCCACTATGAACATGAGACCCATCCCTTTCCCCGTCTCTGAATATCCTTTCTTTTTAGATATGTAAGTAATATATTATAACTTTGTAATCAAGTATCAGGAATATTATGAAAAATAGCATTGTGTGGCACGTTACATAAATGAAGCTCGAAAGGAAATGTATGTATCGAGTGACTTTATCTTTTTGGTTAAAAGGCTTTACACCTAAACTCACTTTCATTGACTGACTTTAGAATGAAAATTCTTACAAGAATTACATTAATTGTATAAAATGAAAATACATTTCTATTTAAAAAGATGAGGAGGAGAAGGTCAATCACTGAAAATGACACCTGTCATGTCTGACAAAATACAAGACAAAGACAAGAAAAGGCATGCGGTATATTAATATATATATACAAAATACAAATGTATCATGTATATTACAAATCTAAAACATCGTCTATTTTAATTCAAATTGATTTTTGAGTTGGAAAGTTATTCTAAAGTAAATGCGGGGGAGGAAAGTTTCCTAGCTTGAAAATACGCACAAACAAACCTGTTGAATGATTCAACTTGAATCCCTTCCGCACACTTTCTTTTAAAACTTGGAAATAATAACCTCGAGCAATATTAACTCCAGCCCAAATAACTCAACAACTCATTTCGAATCATTTTCCAAAATCTGAAACAAAACCTTAATGAAAGAACTAATCGAAGGTTCTTATTCCATGAAAATGATGGATGAACAAAAGAAAAAAAAAGTTTCTTTTATATAACTGTAATTAATTTTCGCGTGAAATTTTCCACTTATTACAAAATATAGAAAAACGTATCAATTATCAATGTACGTGACAAAAGAAATGATTATGAATGACAAAGTTACCAAAAATTAGTTATGCTAAATATAATTACGAAGCTACAAAAGCTCAGCTTGAAAATTTTGATAAAACACATCAACAAATAAATCTCATGAAACATTTTGAGTAGATTTATATTCCTTGTTTTGCTTTCGTGATTCTGAATTGATGGATAATTTTTACACAACCTGAAAACAACCCCAACTTTCTCTAGCGAAAGCATAAATCTTATGCATTTAAATATTTTAAACCTACATACAACACAAACAAACTATAAAACTCGATTACAAGGAATTTCACTATTATTTTTTGTGAAATAACAGTGAAATTACGCATTGTAATTGTTAAGAAAGTCACAACTCTCTCTCTAGTTTTAGTTTACTTTCACAAAAGTCACTGCAGAAAATTCCCTCCTTTCTTAAAAACCTAAGTTAATTACTTGGAGTCATTTGGAGTAACTCATGTATGGAATTATATATCTAGTTAGTTTTCAGAGCATATGTAAACTTTCTTTAATTATATATGTTCTTAACAATAAAAGTCTACGAGTTAATTAGCAGAGATTGAAGTTAGTGGGAATATTGATACAATTTATTTGTCATTTGCGAATTGAAATCTAGCACAAAAACGATGGCAGCTTCATTGACTTATTTTATCTACAATTTGAACACTAACATTTTAGTAGCATACATAAAATTTACAATTTCCATTACACATATACGTGTCTACAAACACGTGTAATTTATTTAGTAGAAACTCTGGTGTTCTTATTCCACGAAAAATTAGCACCATATGATTTCGGTCTCATCGGTTTTTCCACTGGTTCCTCGACATACCACGGCCACCCATTTTTCTCACAGAATGCAACTGCATCATCCTTATCTGAAAAATCTACTTGCATATTGGATAAGGGGTCTCCCGAAGATGACCATCCCATCAAAGGATTTTCCCATCTTTCTCTAGTTTCAAATTCAATTTTCCATTTCTTTGTGTTATTTGTTCCAGACTGCATTGCATTTTTACATTGTTTAAAAATCCTCACTCGACGACTTGTCGTGTGTTCTTCTGGCACTCCGCTAATTGACGTTATGTCCAGCTGAATAAATAAATTAACAACATAAGTAATCCCTAATCGCAAATATTTTAATATTCTAAACCGTTTAAAGATAACGTACAGGAACATCAACTGTAATTGTCCCTTTCATTTTCTCCAAGTGTTCCAATTCAGCTTTAGATTGAAACAGGGATTTAGGGTCTTTTGGAACAGTGTCCTGTGTTTTCCCAGGTTTTTCGCTTTTTTCCAAAGAACCAGGTCCAGCCAATTTGGGCGCAGTGGCACTTAATGTCCGTCTATAACAAATGTAATTTAATTTTAAACAAAATTGATTAAATTGTGAATTTAAATAAGGAGTTATTATCGAGGACTTACAGAGGGATGTAAAAGGATCTGAGGGCACTTAGACCCTGTCGAATTGCAGCTTGATGAGCGGCCATTTTATCCCGAATTTCAAAAACAAACTAGAATTTTGCAACTCCGAGACTCGGAAATTGTGGGAGTTGAATAGTGGTGGTGAATTGAGGGGAACTTGGGAATCATCGGCAAACTTGTTATCGTTGTTTTGTAAGCAGACATGAATTTGCTTGCGTTTGTTAAAACACGTTCAGAATTATTGCGCATTTGGTTTGTAATTGATAAGATCTTTGTTGTCTTATTCTAATTCTTTACCAAAACAAACGAACGATAAATTGGCCACGTGTCTCATGTTTTTATTAGGATTCTCTCTTTTAATTAACGAAAGGAAGACCCAAAAGTGTTTTGCTTTTGTTGTTGGCTGAATTTTCAATGTTTTTAAATTGTTGTTTATGAACAAACTTTTCCAAAATGTAACACAAGCAATCAATTATTATTTAGTTGTTTATTTTCCAAAAAAATTTTAAGAAACATGATATTTGGTACGAGTTGCATGAATTTGATAGTGCATATTTAAGATGTTTTGTCTCAACCTGCCTCTGTTAAGAAAGTAACTAGACCTTCACCTTGACTCTGAATTGTACCCAGTTTCACAGGAGATTGAGATCAACGGCTTTATATTTTGTATGAATTGATGAACTTGGCTTCAAAACACGTAACATATCTTGTTGACCGCACCTGTGACTCTGGGATGGTCGGTTGTCTTAATTACTGGACAACTTTTTTAACTATATTGGATAATTCATTCACCAAACTCGAGTCATTCACTAGATTCTGAACTAAAGCCAAATGAAATGTCCATGTCCATGAACCTGCTAATCACCCTGAAATTACGCATATTCAACAAATTTTTTGCTACCTCGGTGGAATTAACTCAATTAACAGATTCTGGAAAACAAGTAACAATTCCTGCGTTAGGCTTTCCATCCTTCTAATTATTTGGGCATTTGGTAGGTTGAGCAATTTATCATAAACGTTCATGTTCAACTACGTCGCTATTTAAGACCAAAACATTTTAGTCCATACTCTGGCTGGACTAATTTCGATGCAATTTGTGGCAGGCCGATTTACATGGGCGTTCTGTAAGGAAATTATTCATTGATTGGACTATTCTCAGAGGTTTAAAATTACACATTATACAAAATACATAGTGAATTTGTCGTCTAGACCAATTCCTTTAAAGGCCTCACTAAAACACGCTTTAAATATTGGCAGTTTTAAATTGCTTGTGCATGCCAACTATTTAATCGTCCTTGCACCATGTCTTTACAAATAATCAGCTTATGCCCTCAATTATATTACCAATTGGAGCACAACAATGTCAGTAGTAGAATAGATCAGGTTTATTTGCTTTCAATTTATGTGCAGCATGTGTACAGCTCATACACAATGCAACTTCATCTTGGAAATCGATTGAAGTAAATAAGGTTCTAATAAATATGTAATTTTTCAGAGCTTTATTTTTCACAACCCACGTCATTTCAAGTTGTCAAAAGCAATAGAGCTTCAGATGCATCTCGTGAAAGTTCAAAATATGCTATACAAGTTTTTGATATTTCTTAACAAATTTTTATACAGCGGGTAAAAATTAGAAGTCGTTAACCGAAAGATCAAAAACATACGAAAATAGAATGTGACAAAAGGCAACTTTGATGTTATAGTTTCATTTATAAGGCTTCTTCTTTTTCTTTGGGTTTCACTTTACAACCTGTGCAATATATATCTCTATTATACAAGCAGGAGAAAGGGGAGATGTTTGAAATGTTTCACTTGTATCTTACAATAGTGTTTTTCATTACATTTCTCATGTTTCAAGGTAAAAAATGTCACCAACGGTATAAGCTAAGAGATAAGTACTAGAGGAATCTAACAATAAGGGTGAAATTTGAGACAAATAAAAGGAGAAAAACAAGCAACTCTTCAGTCAAAGTCCAATCCCAAAAGAAAGCACATCGCACTTTGTTTTCTTTTCTTTTGTGAGAAAGTGGAGCAAATTCAAGCCCTGTCATAAATTTGAGTAACCTCTGACCTTGGGAAGATATTGGGTTGGATGTAATTAAGCTGGGAGCCTTGAGGAGAAACAGGAGCTAAAATGAGAGCAACACTGACAAGCGAATTGAATCCATTTGTATGAACTTGCGTCTCATCTCTCTCCTGTGTACTTTCTCCGTCCAAGAGTTGCTCAGTTGCCTTCTGCCTACTTTTGTGCTTAACCTTCACCAACGTCCAATGCTTTGTGCACATTGTAGAAAGTGGAGCAACAGTGACAACATCCATGAAACTTCAAGTGAGCAACATGCATTAAATTACAGTGAAAGCATAGTTAAATTTAAACAATCTTCTAAGCATAATCATTAAACATATACTTACACAAGACGTGAATTTAACTTTTTAATGTCTCGTAAGTTACGAGTCGTAACTCAATATTTCTTGCCCATCTATCGAATTGTGCATTGTCTCATTCTACAAGTGTTGGAGTTTCAAGGACTTTCACTCACCAATTTGTGCATAAACACTTAACAGGAAAATAGAGTGATAGCTTTCTCGAAATTTACGGTGTATTTGTGTGCATCAACTCTTTCACAAAAAATAATAACTGTATGGAAATTCGCTGGTTTAAATGAGTCTCACTTTATGCATGAATCAACCTTTTAAAATCAAAACCAGAGAGACGAACGAGGCATCATCCGTGAAGAGCTTATCTAATCTTTGACAAATTCTATTATGTGAACTCTAAAGTGTAAATTGAAAGACTGAAGTACCTTGGAAGCTTTGATGAGTTGGGTAAGTAATTTTACACTTTGATGAAAGTTCTCTGATTACACCTTTTCTCTTTGCAAAAATAGAGTAAGGTCCTCTTTCTCTTTCATGGTACATATACTTATAACTACATTTTCACATTTTCAGCTTCCACCAAAGTGGAAGATGCTATCTATCCAAAACCCAATTAATGTTTATTTTTCTATAGGATTATAATTAAAACCCAACTCTTTTATTTCAAAGAACAAACAGTTACAACAAAGCACCGACTCAAGTGTCAGATTACACTTTTTATTGTTTGCTAATTTCACGTTCAAATGCATATAACTTTGTTGAATTACTGATTAGACTTTATTACTTAATTAATTAGATATCTTAAACTTTATTTTTTCTTACAAATACTTTAATTTCAATCAAAAAGTCAGACTGTCTAGTTATATTTAAAGAAAACTGAATAATGTCTCTGAGAAAACTGACATAAAATTATTAGTCCGGTGAACATTAAGTTTTATTTGATGATGTAGAGTGCCCATCCTTCCTTAATAGACGCTCTGTTTTTTGCCCTTAAAATGGTCAAATATTTAGAGTAAAAATTTGA